>SJYC01065745.1:0-24210 GCA_006408675.1 Madoqua kirkii | reverse complement strand
TTTCTCCACTGATCTCCAATAGCATATTGGGCACCTATTAGGGAGTTCCTCTTTTAGTATCCTATCATTTTGCCTTTTCATACTGTTCATGGGGTTCTCAAGGCAAGAATACTGAAGTGGTTTGCCATTCCCTTCTGCAGTGGACCACATTCTGTCAGACTTCTCCACCATGACCCGCCCTTCTTGGGTGGCCCCACACAGCATGGCTTGGTTTCACTGAGTTAGACAAGGCTGTGGTCCGTATGATCAGATTGACTAGTTGTCTGTGAAACCAAAATTTTTATAAATCAGAAAGTGCCAGATCACATGCTATCCTAAGACAAGCGTTTAGAATCTCCCAGGTATTAAAGGACTCTTGCTATAGAGGTCCACCACCCATGGCTACTCTGAGAATAGCTAAAGATTCAATTCAAAGAGTAAGGACACTGAATCATCCAAGTGGCATGACTACCAGACTGCTTACCTGGGATCGGATTTGAGCAGCTTTCTTTGGATCCACCATGCGAACATGTTCAAAATGCTTTAGGGTGTGCTGTCTGTCTTTCTGTTCGGCACGGACATACTTCTTTAGCATGTTGAACACATGACGAGGCTATAGGGGGCAAAAATGAAAAAAGAAAAAGAAAAAAAAAAAAGAAATGCTCAGATTCGTCCAAAATATTGCTTTTCCTAAACACTTTGGGGTCAGAGGGTCCACCAATTCATGCCCTGATGTAAAAGCACCGTGAGTCATTTTTTCCCCCCTCTTTTTTTGGCAATTCTTTTCAAACAATTCTCTGCTCCCTTCTTCCTATTCCTTATTCAATTGGCCACTTTTCATTTCTATAAGAGCACTTAGCATTTGACACATAGGACAATGGCTGTCCTTGTTAACAATTCCTTTTAAAATAGTGCCTTCCGTTTTTGAAGGAGAGTGGATTTTTAAAAAACTTGATGATGGCTGTCCTTCTTAACAATTCCTTTTAAAACAGCACTTTCTGCTATTGAAGGAGAGTTGATTAAAAAAAAAAATTGGAGGCCATGCTAGGTCTTTGTTGCTGCTCAGGCTGCTCTCTAGGTGCAGTGTGCAAGCTTTTTATAGCTGTGGCTTCTCTTGTGGTCAAGCCCAAGCTTTTGGGCGTGTGGGCTTCACTAGCAGTTGTGACTCCTGAGCACAGGCTCATTAGCTGTGGCCCTTGGGCTTAGCTGCTCGGAGGAGGCATGTGTGCTCTTCGGGGATCAGGGATCAAACCAGTGTCCCTTTCATCGGCAGGTGGATTCTTAACCCCTGAGCCACCAGAGAAGCCTAGAGAGTTGATTCTGGATTTATCAGATTTAACTGAGGTCCTTCCCATTTTCCCACGCAAATCTATAGGGGCACTTGAGACTACATTTCTATTGTACAGTCTTAATGGTTGTCTCATATCCAACTCTCACATCCATACATGACTACTGGAAATGGATGTGAGAGTTGGACTATAAAGACAGCTGAGCGCAGAAAAATGGATGCTTTTGAACTGTGGTGTTGGAGAAGACTCTTGAGAGTCCCTTGGACTGCAAGGAGATCCAACTAGTCCATCCTAGAGAAAATCAGTCCTGAATATTCACTGGAAGGACTGATGCTGAAGCTCAAACTAATACTTTGGCCACCTGATGTGAAGAACTGACTCATTTGAAAATACTCTGATGCTGGGAAAGATTGAGGGCAGGAGGAGAAGGGGACAACAGAAGAGATGGTTGGATGGCATCACTGACTCAATGGACACGAGTTTGAGTAAACTCTGCGAGTTGGTGATGGACAGGGAGGTCTGGTGTGCTGCAGTCCATGGGGTGGCAAAGAGTTGGACACGACTGAACAGCTGAACTGAACTGAGTGGTTGTCTCAGCAGTTACTGTTGCACAAATAATCCTACCATCAGTAACATGTAATAATCAAAATGAGAAAAATAACAGACAATCACCACTAATTTGCAGGCCAATTCTAAAAGACATCATATTTTCCTAGGAGAAAGGCCAATGTTTTATTTTACTCTGGAGTTTAACATCTTTCCATGAGATCAGATTCTAATTCTTTTAGCAATAATTAAGTTTCTTAAGTGCTTCTTTTTTTTTTTCTAATAGGTTCCATTCCATTTTTATTCCAGTCTTCCTTGAAAGCGGCTGCTGCTGCTAAGTCACTTCAGTCGTGTCCGACTCTGTGTGACCCCATAGATGGCAGCACACCAGGCTCCCCCGTCCCTGGGATTCTCCAGGCAAGAACACTGGAGTGGGTTGCCATTTCCTTCTCCAATGCATGAAAGTGAAAAGTGAAAGTGAAGTCGCTCAGTTCTGTCTGATCCTCAGCAACCCCATGGATTGCAGCCTTCCAGGCTCCACCGCCCATGGAATTTTCCAGGCAAGAGTACTGGAGTGGAGTGCCATTGCCTTCTCTGTACTTGAAAGCATTCATCCTTTTTTTTTTTTTAAAGGACAAGGTCTACTTTCTCTGTCTTTAACAATTCTTATGATACATGCATTATACTATGAGTTTTAAAAACAATTTCCAAAGATACATGCTTCCTCTTCATTAAAACAAACAAAAATTACCCGTGGAAGTCCATGTCAGAGATAGAATTTTGGCCATTTGGGTCTATCTAGTTATTATTAATCTATGGTGCCTTGGAAATCAGTTGGAAGGTACAGAATTTATTTGCAGAGATGGTATGTGTGTGTTTCCCAGTACTTTATGGAATGTACCTCCCTGTCTCCGGTTGCTTAACTTTGGGGCCACTTTCCTGACATCCCAGGTAATAGCAATAGGTACCTTTCCCTGTGCTCCCAGTAAATGCTTTGCAAACCCTCATTATTACGTTTAATACAACCTATTAAATAATATGGGCTTCCCTGATGGCTCAGACAGTAAAGAATCTGCCTGCAATGCAGGAGACCTGGTTTAATCCCTAGGTCGCGAAGATCCCCTGGAGAAGGAAATGGCTACCCACTCTAGGATTCTTACCTGGGGAATCCCAAGAACAGAGGAGTGTTACGTGTTTCTGACTGCCCTCTTCAACTGTGAGCCTCTCAAGGGCCAGGTTTGGTCTTTCTGTCTTAAAAATCACACATGATACAGAGTGCTTGACTCAGAGAGGCTGCTCTGAATTGGCTTTCCATGCCTTCCTTGATAGCTCAGCTGGTAAAGAATCTGCCTACAAGGCAGGAGATGCTGATTCGATTCCTGGGTTGGGAAAATCTGCTGGAGAAGGGATAGACTACCCACTCCAGTATTCTTGGGCTTCCTCGGTGGCTCAGCTGGTAAAGAATCTCCCTGCAATGCAGGAGGCCTGGGTTTGATCCCTGGCTTGAGAAGATCCCCTGGAGAAGGGAAAGGCTAAAAGGCTACCCACTCCAATATTCTGGCCTGGAGAATTCCATGGCCTGTATAGTCCATGGAGTCACAAAGAGTCGGACACGACTGAGCAACTTTCACTTTCATTCCTTCCACAGGCCACACTCCTACATTTAAAAAAACAAAAAGAAAGTAAACCTGGGCTCATCTGCCTTCTTTCTTCCTTTTATCCTGGAAGCAATGTGCTTCTCCATAATCTCCAAAAAAGGCAGACATCACAGCTTGAAATATAGTGTTTGGCAGCCCATCATTATAATTCTCTTTGCTACTGTGAAATCTGGTTTACCCTACAAATCAGAAAATGATCTTTCAAATCTTTTTAAAAGGAGAAAAGCAGTAAAAGAAATAACAATTGACAAACTCCACTGATAACATACATGTGAAAGGCGATAGGTTTATACAAAGTCAAAGTTGCTCGGTAGCGTCTGACTCTTTGTGACTCCATGGACCTTAGCTCACCTGGCTCCTCTGTCCATGGAATTCTTCAGCTACTGGAGTGAGTAGCTATGCCCTTCTCCAAGGGATCTTTCCGACCCAGGGATCGAACCTAGGTTTCCTGTATTACAGGTGGATTCTTTACCATCTGAGCCACCAGGGAAGCCCAGGTTTATACAGACTCATTTGGAAAAGGTAACTTTTGGGTCAGAAATCAAAAGCTGAGTACCGTTGAATGTGATGATATTTTATATTCAGGACTGAGCAAACAGGATATTGCATGCCCTTCACACTTGCCCCTTTATTCAGCACCAAGGCCTAAGAAACTCCTTTAGTTCTACTGCAATCATACTTCCAAGGTTGGAGACAGACAGGATTGCAAATAACTGCAGTCATCCAAGACCTCCCAGCCTCTTACTGGTGCAACTACTTGGCTGACTATGGTTTCTCAGTTGCTCAGTTTCATTTTTTAATTCTTGAAAAGGCTTTGTTGTTTTGAAGAAAATAGAACCTTTTTTCTTTAAGAGCTCACATAAGAAAAAAATGCTTCAAGTGACCATAAGGATTGTTTTTCATCATAACTCTCTTTCCTGCTTTCTCTTTTGGTAGTCAGTCACCTATAAATGTTTCTACAAGGCACGCGGTCCTCAAAACTGTCACCCCCAAACATGGGCGCCAGGACGTAATGGCTCCAAACTGGCCTTGATGCTTGAAGCTAAATTCTAATAACTGACATTTGAGTCTCTCTCCCAACCCCGCGCTTTTCCCCCTGTCCCCACAAACAGCACAGACTCCCACCTGTGGTTATTAACAGTAACATCAATTTAAAATAAACGTGAGTCTCAAACTACCTAAGCCTCAGTTTCCTCATCTGTGCCACTGAGATAATGATCTTTCATAGGCATACATGGGGATGAAAATGTTGTTACTGAAACTAACACAACACTATAAATAAACAATTGTTGCTGCTTTAGTCACTCAGTTGTGTCCAATTCTTTTGTGACTCCCTGGACTGTAGCCCAGCAGGCTCCTCCATCCATGGAATATCCCAGGCAAGAATACCAGAGTGGGTTGCTATTCCCTTCTCCAGGGGATCTTCCCGACTCAGGGACTGAACCTGTGTGTCTTGCATTGGCTGCTGCTGCTGCTGCTGCTGCTAAGTTGCTTCAGTCGTGGCAGGGGTATTCTTTACCACTGAGCCACCAGGGAAGGCCCCAATCAACAATACTCTGATATAATATAAAAATTATATTAAAGAATCATTTAATGGTGAAAAGAAGAGCTGATGCAAATGTACCAATATGATAATTTATATTTGGGTTATGGATATATAATCTATATTTTAAAAACATATTTTCATACTATTCTTTGTAGTATATATGTTTTTAATATCTCAAAATTAAAAATAAATAAAATTATATACCTCTCTGAAGATAATCAGGGTATGTAAAAGAGCATGAAGAAACGTAAAACCACCCATTATTCTATCATCAGGAGACAAAACTGTATCAACACTGCAAATATATTTACACCCTATTTTTATAAAGTTATTTTATAAAAGTGAGGCCTTGTTGAACAGTAAAAAAAAAAAAATGTGTGTTAGTTACTCAGCATAATGCTGTGTCCACAGTAGCTTAAACATTTTTTCTACAGTCTTGCCTCCCCTATTTCTCTTGTCTAAGCAACGGCAGTTCAACATTTACTGACTGCTTATATGAATAAGACAGTGCTTCAAGGACTTCGTGCACAGTAATTTACAATCTTCCTATCAACCATATGACAGAGGTACAGCTGGTCAACCCATTTCATTGATGAAACTAACAAGGCACAAGGGAGGTAACGGGCTATGAAGCTGGTTACATTTAGTCACAGAACTAGTCAGGAGTAGAGCCAAGAACAGGTAGACCAACTCTGGCTCTACAGCCCAATTTCCTGATCACTACGTGATCCTGCCTTTCAAGGAAACTCTAAAATGGACCATGCAAAGGACTATTCCACAAAGTAACCTATAGAGTTGAAAACCAAAAGAGGTTGCTGAATAGTTAGAAGTGAAGAGATTTCCAGTTCTTATAAGCTCAGATAATATTCTTTTGGGACACACTAATATCTGCCCTTTTAATTGTGTTGAAAATCATCCAGATTTATTCAATCTCAGAAATGCCATCCTTGGTGTTTGGCATTCTGCTGTGCTTTAGCTAATGCCTCCATGCAGGGAGGAGAAATAGCAAGATAGAAAGGTCCTCTGTCAATCTGTTTAGTATTACTGGAAAAAGATTAAAGGCATTAAGAGAAGTTAGGCTTTTGTGACACTCATAGATTCTAATTCTAAATCCATCCTTATCTCCTACTAAAATGGATAATTAAATGGTGAATGTGTTCACACATTTAAAATTGCTTATCTCATTTGATACTGACATTTCTTTATATGCTTCAGAAATACATTCAGAAACATATTCCTAACTCCCCCCCACACCAAATCCCTAGAGCTTGACAATGAAACAGTAGCACACTGGGCTCATGACAGTCCAGGCCTCTCTCTGCCCGAGAACAAAGCCCCTGGAGTACAGAACAAAGCTTTGTACTCTAGAGCCCAGAGTACGCCGTGACCTCATCCCTGTTTATGCGAGCTCAGATACACATCGTGTGGGCATCTATACAAACACCAGCCTTTCCCTCCCACTGCCTACACCTCAGGACAGGAGAATTCAAGATGATTTTCAGAAAGACACTCTGAGGTCCCTCACTAAATGAATTACAAGATTCTGTTTGGAAACATATTTCTAAAGACCATGTTAAGAAATGAAAAATATAAAAATCAGATAAGTCATTACGTTGGAGTAGGCAGATGAAGCATCCTAAATAAAACGGCAGTTATGTTGACACTTCAAAAACAAATGCCATTTTAGGTAAGAAAGAAAAATAACATTACCCTGTACCTTTATATTTTCATTTGATTTAGTTAAAAAAAAGAAAAGCAAAAGATTTCTGCTTCTGATATATGATTCATGCATGTTTCATTTAAATACAGGAGTAACAGTCTTTACAACTTTTAGGCAGAATAGTAATATAACAGGAACCTTCCATTGTTTAGGGATTTTTATTTCATCATCTTGGGACAAAGGTGAATAATTTAAAATTTTCATTAAAAGTACAGAAACATTCACACAGAAATGATAGGAAAAATGTCTGATATCTGTATAGAAATATATTCTATTAAAGGAACTATTTCTATTGTCATAATCCTTACATTTAACTGCAGTCATCCAAGACCTCCCAGCCTCTTACTGGTGCAACTACTTGGCTGACTATGGTTTCTCAGTTGCTCAGTTTCATTTTTTAATTCTTGAAAAGGCTTTGTTGTTTTGAAGAAAATAGAACCTTTTTTCTTTAAGAGCTCACATAAGAAAAAAATGCTTCAAGTGACCATAAGGATTGTTTTTCATCATAACTCTCTTTCCTGCTTTCTCTTTTGGTAGTCAGTCACCTATAAATGTTTCTACAAGGCACGCGGTCCTCAAAACTGTCACCCCCAAACATGGGCGCCAGGACGTAATGGCTCCAAACTGGCCTTGATGCTTGAAGCTAAATTCTAATAACTGACATTTGAGTCTCTCTCCCAACCCCGCGCTTTTCCCCCTGTCCCCACAAACAGCACAGACTCCCACCTGTGGTTATTAACAGTAACATCAATTTAAAATAAACGTGAGTCTCAAACTACCTAAGCCTCAGTTTCCTCATCTGTGCCACTGAGATAATGATCTTTCATAGGCATACATGGGGATGAAAATGTTGTTACTGAAACTAACACAACACTATAAATAAACAATTGTTGCTGCTTTAGTCACTCAGTTGTGTCCAATTCTTTTGTGACTCCCTGGACTGTAGCCCAGCAGGCTCCTCCATCCATGGAATATCCCAGGCAAGAATACCAGAGTGGGTTGCTATTCCCTTCTCCAGGGGATCTTCCCGACTCAGGGACTGAACCTGTGTGTCTTGCATTGGCTGCTGCTGCTGCTGCTGCTGCTAAGTTGCTTCAGTCGTGGCAGGGGTATTCTTTACCACTGAGCCACCAGGGAAGGCCCCAATCAACAATACTCTGATATAATATAAAAATTATATTAAAGAATCATTTTAATGGTGAAAAGAAGAGCTGATGCAAATGTACCAATATGATAATTTATATTTGGGTTATGGATATATAATCTATATTTTAAAAACATATTTTCATACTATTCTTTGTAGTATATATGTTTTTAATATCTCAAAATTAAAAATAAATAAAATTATATACCTCTCTGAAGATAATCAGGGTATGTAAAAGAGCATGAAGAAACGTAAAACCACCCATTATTCTATCATCAGGAGACAAAACTGTATCAACACTGCAAATATATTTACACCCTATTTTTATAAAGTTATTTTATAAAAGTGAGGCCTTGTTGAACAGTAAAAAAAAAAAAATGTGTGTTAGTTACTCAGCATAATGCTGTGTCCACAGTAGCTTAAACATTTTTTCTACAGTCTTGCCTCCCCTATTTCTCTTGTCTAAGCAACGGCAGTTCAACATTTACTGACTGCTTATATGAATAAGACAGTGCTTCAAGGACTTCGTGCACAGTAATTTACAATCTTCCTATCAACCATATGACAGAGGTACAGCTGGTCAACCCATTTCATTGATGAAACTAACAAGGCACAAGGGAGGTAACGGGCTATGAAGCTGGTTACATTTAGTCACAGAACTAGTCAGGAGTAGAGCCAAGAACAGGTAGACCAACTCTGGCTCTACAGCCCAATTTCCTGATCACTACGTGATCCTGCCTTTCAAGGAAACTCTAAAATGGACCATGCAAAGGACTATTCCACAAAGTAACCTATAGAGTTGAAAACCAAAAGAGGTTGCTGAATAGTTAGAAGTGAAGAGATTTCCAGTTCTTATAAGCTCAGATAATATTCTTTTGGGACACACTAATATCTGCCCTTTTAATTGTGTTGAAAATCATCCAGATTTATTCAATCTCAGAAATGCCATCCTTGGTGTTTGGCATTCTGCTGTGCTTTAGCTAATGCCTCCATGCAGGGAGGAGAAATAGCAAGATAGAAAGGTCCTCTGTCAATCTGTTTAGTATTACTGGAAAAAGATTAAAGGCATTAATGAGAAGTTAGGCTTTTGTGACACTCATAGATTCTAATTCTAAATCCATCCTTATCTCCTACTAAAATGGATAATTAAATGGTGAATGTGTTCACACATTTAAAATTGCTTATCTCATTTGATACTGACATTTCTTTATATGCTTCAGAAATACATTCAGAAACATATTCCTAACTCCCCCCCACACCAAATCCCTAGAGCTTGACAATGAAACAGTAGCACACTGGGCTCATGACAGTCCAGGCCTCTCTCTGCCCGAGAACAAAGCCCCTGGAGTACAGAACAAAGCTTTGTACTCTAGAGCCCAGAGTACGCCGTGACCTCATCCCTGTTTATGCGAGCTCAGATACACATCGTGTGGGCATCTATACAAACACCAGCCTTTCCCTCCCACTGCCTACACCTCAGGACAGGAGAATTCAAGATGATTTTCAGAAAGACACTCTGAGGTCCCTCACTAAATGAATTACAAGATTCTGTTTGGAAACATATTTCTAAAGACCATGTTAAGAAATGAAAAATATAAAAATCAGATAAGTCATTACGTTGGAGTAGGCAGATGAAGCATCCTAAATAAAACGGCAGTTATGTTGACACTTCAAAAACAAATGCCATTTTAGGTAAGAAAGAAAAATAACATTACCCTGTACCTTTATATTTTCATTTGATTTAGTTAAAAAAAAGAAAAGCAAAAGATTTCTGCTTCTGATATATGATTCATGCATGTTTCATTTAAATACAGGAGTAACAGTCTTTACAACTTTTAGGCAGAATAGTAATATAACAGGAACCTTCCATTGTTTAGGGATTTTTATTTCATCATCTTGGGACAAAGGTGAATAATTTAAAATTTTCATTAAAAGTACAGAAACATTCACACAGAAATGATAGGAAAAATGTCTGATATCTGTATAGAAATATATTCTATTAAAGGAACTATTTCTATTGTCATAATCCTTACATTTAAGACAGGATTATTCCAATGTTTAGAAAAACTAGCTTAAGGATTCAGTGGCTCATCATAAGGATATTGACAGTAAGCAGAGATTAAGAAACATGTTTTTAACCTCTATGCATATAATTTCATTTATTCTCTTTACATCTTCTATAACTTTTTTCTGCAAATTTCTCTCATTTTATAATACAGGTATCCTATGTATTAATATTGCAATCCAGTTATATTGGCAATGAATGGCTAATCTTTTTATTAAAATTTATAGCAAAGAACAGAGATAATAAAAGGAAAAGATCTGCCCCCAGGGGACTAATTATATCCAGTCCTTTTTTATTGTCACTATTGTTTCTGCAAGAGTGTTTAGTCCATAATTACAAAGTATCTATTTGCATCAGATGTGGCCCTTTTCAATATGCATTAAATTCACTTCACAATCACATGGAATTAACAACAAATCATTTCAAGAAGAAATTTCTTCAAGGATTAAGAGTGTGTGTGCGTATGCTCAGTAGCTTCAGTCGTATCTGACTCTTTGCAACCCTATGGACTGTAGCCTGCCATGCTCCTCTGTCCATGGAAGGCTATAGTCTATGGGGTTCCAAACAGTTGGACATGATGAAGGATTAAGAGTAGGCCTTACTAAAATGGATTATACTTAATCTGAAAATAGAAGATTTACTCTTTGGAACATTAACCATCTCCCTCTCTTGGAACACAGAGTAACATATCACCAGCTCTTCTTCCTGGCACAATTTGGTTGTCAAAAAATGCTAATTAAATTAATGATTAACCCAGAGCTAAATATAACTGCATAAGTAGTTTCAGCAGCAAAATATATCCTTCACAGTATCTCTCAACCAAGAAGAGATGCATTCCAAATTTTCATGGTACATATCAATCTATCTTCCCTGTATGGTGGGGTCCTTCAGGGAGCTGTTTCAGCAGGAGAACTCTTCTCAGAAAATATTTCATAGGCTATAGCATATTCAAACTAGTGCCAACAAGATTTATTTCCTTGATTTCAAAAGATGTTACTGGTTGTCTTCTTGTGGTGTGGGTTTTGATGTCAGGCTAATGTATGCAATTTTGTAAGAAATTTTACAGCCTTTCCCCCTATAATCATTGCTATTTAATCGCTTAGTCGTGTCTGACTTTTTTGTGACCCCATGGACTGCAGCCTGCCAGACTCCTCTGTCCAAGGGATTTCCCAGGCAAGAATACTGGAGTGATTTGCCATTTCTTTCTCCAGGGCATGTTCCTGACAACATGCGTATTCTGCTTTGGTAGGTGGATTCTTTACCACTAAGCCACGAGGGAAGCCCTTTCCTATAATAGGTAATTTAAAAAATTAATATATCCATTTCTCACATGTACTGACTTTTAAACGTGGTTCTTTTATGCAATTTTACAAATTTGGTATCCATGGAGTTTGAATCAGTCATACACACTCAATGCCAATCACATCTGAGTGGGTAGCTTGCGATTCCACAATTCATATGGCAGGTACATTAAAACATGACCATTCAGCCCTACTGTGCCTCTTCGTCGCATTATGTCTGATATAGAACTCTGGTCTCATCATAACAGACACTTGTGCCTGAAACCATCTCCTGATGGGAAGGAATGATCTGTCAAGAGCTTTAAAAGCCCCAAGCGTAATCCTGCCAAAAAGAATGAAGTAAATGAGTCACTTTATGGGGACGCACCCTAACCTTTCCAGGTCACAAGGGACTTATTCAGAAAATCCTTTCCTAGAGCATTAAATTGCACCCTGGTGGTTTTGAAGACTGTGACTGGGGAAGTTAATCATCTATCAAGAAAAAGCAGTTCTCTCCTGTTTTCATAAGAAGGTTCAGGGCCATTATTTTCACAGTTCTACATCCTGGACTTTGAGCTATCTTGAGCACATTAATGTAAAATGTATAAAATCTCTGTCTGCAGATTTAAAAAAACATCTTTAAGAGAGTTAAACCTCTTTTGGCTTGAGATGGTCTCAGTTGAATTTATTTTGCCGTGGCAGGCCTTCCTCAGCATTCCACATGCATTCTCACTGTTGCAAGAAAAACCAGAAGAACAAAAATACACTTGGGGAGCTTCCACTAGAACCTTTGGATCACAGCTGTGTTCCTCTTTAAAGCTAGGTCGGTCTGTTTTTGCCCCGTGCTCAGTCGTGCCTGACTCTTTTTGACCCCATGGACCGTAGCCGGCCAGGCTCCCCTGTCCATAGGATTCTCCAGACAAGAATACTGGGAGGGTTGCTATGCCCTCTTCCAGGGGGATCTTCCTGAATCAGGAATTGAACCCGTGTCTCCTGCACCGCAGGCAGATTCTTTACCTGCTGTGCTTTCAGCTGAACTAAATTTTTAAGTCTGCTGCAAAATTCATGCCTATTCCTTTCTTCAGAAGAGCACATAAATGTCTTTTGCAGTTTAACATGGTCTAAGAAGGTAAATGACAACTCTATGTCAGGCTGAACAGAGAAGTCTTATACAAGCAACAGGAGAAATGGGATAAATTCTCATGACAGGCTCCATTCTGGGTTTCCTCCAGCTTTGGTAATACAGAGGCACTAGGTACACTCCCTCCCAGTATATCCAGATTACTATTTGGCTTCCCATGTTGTAACAAAGCACAGCAATACTCAGGCAAAGCCATCTCCCTCCCTTCCCTCCTCCACAAAAAGGCAGATGACTTTCGAGCAGGGACAAGGTACCAAAGCCTCTATACATTCTATCCTATCTTTCTCTTCTTAGGGATCTAAGTGTTTTTCTACTTCTCGGTCTCATCTCAACTTTAATCCCTTTGTTCTTCTAATTATAGCGAACAAAAAGCTAGAACAATGTTAATTGCAAAAAGAGTAGAATAATTAACCCCAATCTGCAAATGGAAGAGAAGGTCTTCCTAATTAAGCCACTTGTTCCAAGCTTTAAGAAGGCAAACTTGGAAATTAAAGACAGGTGTTTATACTCTACTCTAAAATATAGAAAATAAGGGTGGTTTTAATCCTGTCATTCACAAACGAGGGGCGTTTGGACTATTTGTCAAATCTGGTAAGTTTCATAATTTTTTTTCTGGGATATTTTGCTAGTTCTCAGAAATAACGTATTTTAGTTACTGTGAAATAAGAAGAAATACATGTTTGGTCTCCGCCACCAGTTCCTGACACAGAGCTTCTAACGCCCTTGTAAAATCTGGTGACCAGAGCATCTTTTGTTTTAATATTTGGTCTTAGTCTTTGATTCTAGACAGGAGAGCGTATTAGACTCTTGGAGGGTGCTTCATGTGCTAACGAGGTGACTCTTGGAGGATGGGACCTGGATGCTGGAGGAACCAACCCTGTGATTGGAGGGGTTGTAGCTTTCAGCCACATTATCTGACCTCCAGGGAGGGGAGCAGGGCTGCAGACTGAGCTTAACCACCAGTGGTCAATGATTCAGTCATTCATGGTTATCTACTGGAATCTCCCCACCAAAAACCCCTTAACAATGGAATGCAGAGAGCTTCCAGGTTGAAGAACACACTGGGGTGTGAGGAGGGTACCATGCCTGGAGGCTCCATACCCCTTACCCACACACCTTGCTCTAGTCTCTTCCATATGGCTGTTCTCGAGTCCTATCCTTTTTAACAAACTGCTAGGAGTAAATAAAGTTCTGTGAGTTGTTCCAGTGAATTATCAAATGTGGGAGGGTCCCCCCAGCCGATTTACAGCTAGTCCAGGTAAAATACACGGTGAAAATCTGGGATTTGTGACTGGCTTTGAACCCTTAACCCATGGGCATCTACATGAACTAGGGGTTGTGATATCAGAATTCTTTCATGTGGGGGAAAACCTACCACATATTTGGTGTCAGAGTACTGAGAATAAATAGTTCTTCCTTCAGTTACACAGACCCCAGCTATACATTAGTGAAGACAATATACAGAACTGAAATTTAGGACCTGGTTTTTGGATCAGCTTAGATCCACTGGATACAGAGCTTGGATCTGCTGACCGGTGAGCAAAGAGGGGCCAAAAATTGTTTGGACTTGTATGTCTTCAATTCTCATTTAGTTATGCAGTGAGACATATTGAAGCACTTAATGATGAACAGGATTATTAATGCAATCCAGACGGCAAAGCCCACAGAGTTGAGGAAGAAATCATAAACAAAAGATGTTTTAAAATACCACAGACCCTTGGGAAGCTTTGTCAAGTGGTCTGATCATCTGACAAGTGCCAACTGTGACACACTCTTGACTTCTTAAGAGAAAGTTGCAACAGTATGCTTCAATCTTGTATATTCACACTTAGATTTTGGCATTTTTACTTCACAATTCCTCTAAGTGGCTACACCACGTTCAAAGATAGGCATATGTATATTTCTTTCAATTTCACCCTCTTCTCATACTACCTAACCACCCTTGATCTAACCACAGGGCTCTGACTTGCTAGAAACAGTTTAAGGAAACTCAAGATAAAGCTTATGTTGGGGAGGAAGAAATTTTCTTCTAGGCTTCCAGGTTATTCTGGGTGATCTAAGAATTAAATTGATGAGACAGATTAAGAGGAGGAAAAGCAAACAGAAGTTGAAAAACATGTATACATGGGAGAGACCCAGGAAAACTGAGTAATACATCAAAATGACAGAAAGCCTCACCTTAAATATAGGGGCGTTTGGACTATTTGTCAAATCTGGTAAGTTTCATAATTTTTTTTCTGGGATATTTTGCTAGTTCTCAGAAATAACGTATTTTAGTTACTGTGAAATAAGAAGAAATACATGTTTGGTCTCCGCCACCAGTTCCTGACACAGAGCTTCTAACGCCCTTGTAAAATCTGGTGACCAGAGCATCTTTTGTTTTAATATTTGGTCTTAGTCTTTGATTCTAGACAGGAGAGCGTATTAGACTCTTGGAGGGTGCTTCATGTGCTAACGAGGTGACTCTTGGAGGATGGGACCTGGATGCTGGAGGAACCAACCCTGTGATTGGAGGGGTTGTAGCTTTCAGCCACATTATCTGACCTCCAGGGAGGGGAGCAGGGCTGCAGACTGAGCTTAACCACCAGTGGTCAATGATTCAGTCATTCATGGTTATCTACTGGAATCTCCCCACCAAAAACCCCTTAACAATGGAATGCAGAGAGCTTCCAGGTTGAAGAACACACTGGGGTGTGAGGAGGGTACCATGCCTGGAGGCTCCATACCCCTTACCCACACACCTTGCTCTAGTCTCTTCCATATGGCTGTTCTCGAGTCCTATCCTTTTTAACAAACTGCTAGGAGTAAATAAAGTTCTGTGAGTTGTTCCAGTGAATTATCAAATGTGAGGAGGGTCCCCCCAGCCGATTTACAGCTAGTCCAGGTAAAATACACGGTGAAAATCTGGGATTTGTGACTGGCTTTGAACCCTTAACCCATGGGCATCTACATGAACTAGGGGTTGTGATATCAGAATTCTTTCATGTGGGGGAAAACCTACCACATATTTGGTGTCAGAGTACTGAGAATAAATAGTTCTTCCTTCAGTTACACAGACCCCAGCTATACATTAGTGAAGACAATATACAGAACTGAAATTTAGGACCTGGTTTTTGGATCAGCTTAGATCCACTGGATACAGAGCTTGGATCTGCTGACCGGTGAGCAAAGAGGGGCCAAAAATTGTTTGGACTTGTATGTCTTCAATTCTCATTTAGTTATGCAGTGAGACATATTGAAGCACTTAATGATGAACAGGATTATTAATGCAATCCAGACGGCAAAGCCCACAGAGTTGAGGAAGAAATCATAAACAAAAGATGTTTTAAAATACCACAGACCCTTGGGAAGCTTTGTCAAGTGGTCTGATCATCTGACAAGTGCCAACTGTGACACACTCTTGACTTCTTAAGAGAAAGTTGCAACAGTATGCTTCAATCTTGTATATTCACACTTAGATTTTGGCATTTTTACTTCACAATTCCTCTAAGTGGCTACACCACGTTCAAAGATAGGCATATGTATATTTCTTTCAATTTCACCCTCTTCTCATACTACCTAACCACCCTTGATCTAACCACAGGGCTCTGACTTGCTAGAAACAGTTTAAGGAAACTCAAGATAAAGCTTATGTTGGGGAGGAAGAAATTTTCTTCTAGGCTTCCAGGTTATTCTGGGTGATCTAAGAATTAAATTGATGAGACAGATTAAGAGGAGGAAAAGCAAACAGAAGTTGAAAAACATGTATACATGGGAGAGACCCAGGAAAACTGAGTAATACATCAAAATGACAGAAAGCCTCACCTTAAATACTGCTGCTGCTAAGTCGCTTCAGTCGTGTCCGACTCTGTGCGACCCTGTAGATGGCAGCCCACCAAGCTCTCTTGTCCCTGGGATTCTCCAGGCAAGAACACTGGAGTGGGTTGCCATTTCCTTCTCCAAGGCATGAAAGTGAACTCGTTCAGTCGTGTCCGACTTCCCAGCCCCATGGACTGCAGCCTATGAGGGTCCTCCATCAATGGGATTTTCCAGGCAAGAGTACTGGAGTGGGGTGCCAACGCCTTCTCCACCTTAAATACTACTCTCAGCTAAAGACAAGAGGATGTTGGAGGTTTGGGACTTCAAACAGGAGGAAGGCAATCAACACGGAGGGGGTGAGAAAGAAATCAAATGCTCAGTAAACAAATGTTTGCAGGGCCATGCAGACACAATGGGACACAGAAGAATTTTAACAGACTTTCCTCTGTTTCTACGCACATAGTTCATACTTTAGTTATGTATGGTGACAACTCCCTCCCTCAAACAGGTCCTCTGTCTACATTCTTTTAGGCACTTAGGCACAAGGAAGCTCAAAGATTCTTCCTGAGTCTTTTGAGTCTCAAAAATAATCGGCCTAAGTTAATCCTCGTGCCAAAGAGACACATTCTGGGGTGGTAAATTTTGCTCCCCTACACTTACAGAAATCCAAATATAACCGAGGACCTTTAAACTGATCCATGGAGGAGCTTCCTAAAACGAGTGAACTTCCTGAAACCCATGTGTAATTTTGTGTGCACACATGCATGTTTCTAGGGAAGGATCTCTTATTGCTATCTGTTCTGTAGGGGAGATAACTGTAAGACCAGACATTAAGTACCTGCTAGATTATTAAATAACATATTATGAATTTCTTTAAAAAACTGAAATAATTATGTCTTCATAATGGGTTTTAAAATAAAACAACATGAGAAATGCTGAGCTGGATGAAGCACAAACTGGAATCAAGATTGCCAGGAGAAATATCACTAACCTCAGATATGCAGATGATACCACCCTTATGGCAGAAAGTGAAGAAGAACTAAAGAGCCTCTTGATGAAAGTAAAATAGGAGAGTGAAAAAGCTGGCTGAAAGCTCAACATTCAGAAAAGTAAGATCATGGCATCCAGTCCCATCACTTCATGGGAAATAGATGGGGAAACAGTGGCTGACTTTATTTTCTTGGGCTCCGAAATCACTGCAGATGGTGACTGCAGCCATAAAATTAAAAGACATTCCTTGGAAGGAAAGTTATGACCAACCTAGACAGCACATGAAAAAGCAGAGACACTACTTTGCCAACAAAAGTCTGTCTAGTCAAAGCTATGTTTTTTCCAGTGGTCATGTATGGATTTGAGAGTCGGACTACAAAGAAAGCTGACCTCAAAGAATTGATCCTTTTGAACTGTGGTGTTGGAGAAGACTCTTGAGAGTCCCTTGGACTGCAAGGAGATCTAACCAGTCCATCCTAAAGGAAATCAGTCCTGAATATTCATTGGAAGGACTGATGTTGAAGCTGAAACTAATACTTTGCCTACCTGATGCGAAGAGTTGACTCACTGGAAAAGATTCTGATGCTGGGAGGGATTGGGGGCAGGAGGAGAAAGGGACGACAGAGGATGAGATGGTTGGATGGCATCACTGACTCAATGGACATGAGTGTGAGTAAACTCCACGAGTTGGTGAAGGACAGGAGGCCTGGTGTGCTGCAGTCTATGGGGTCGCAAAGAGTCAGACACGACTGAGCAACTAAACTGAACTGAATGGGTTTTTAAGAATGAACAAAAATAGGTATGGTGAAGAACCTGCCAGCCAATGTAGGAGACATAAGAGACATGGGTGTAATCCCTGGGTTGGGAAGATCCCCTGGAAGAGGGCATGGTAACCCACTCCAGTATTCTTGCCTGCCTGGAGAAGCCCATGGACAGAGGAGCTTGATGGGCCACAGTCCATGGGGTGACAAAGACTCGGACACGACTGAAGAGACTTAGCATGGCACAGCACATGCAACCTTTGCTAGAGCAAAATATGGCATATCCCAGTACTGTCTGTTTGACAGCACTGGATGAAGAGCTGTTTTGCCTTAGAAGCCATGACTAAGTGGGGCTGTGCCGTGGAGGGAATCTGGGTGATGAACATGGACTCAGGCACAGGACAGCATTCAAGCTGATATGTTGCTTATAGACTTCTTACCTTTCTATATAACTTGATTCAAATTCAATTAAAAACAGAAAACAGTACTGTCTCTCATCACATACTTCCCACTGGTCTTTAGTCAGATCTCTTTATTCAGCTTGGTAACGATTCAAAGTAAGGTAACGAGGTAATACTGAGAGGCTTTTCCAGACTAGCATGCAAACCACACAGCAGTTTATAGGACTTTGTCTAATAAATGCAAACTCTCCCATTTGTCTTTCTCCAACCATTTGATATGAAGTCTGTCCCTAAAAGCTCTCAAGTTAACAAGTTCCCTTGTACTTACCAATTTTACAAATGTCAACTAAAAAGAAATGAATAATGAATGAATGACAAATATATAAAGTACAGGGTAGTTACATTTCCCAAAGATGATTTTCAAGCTAGCAGTCTTTTAAGTACATTCTGATCAGCTTTACAAAATTCTGATCATACTGAAAACTGGAAGGTGGAATGTCAAACTCATCTCCCACAATGCCTTCATGTATTAAGATCTCAGCAAATGATTTTTCACTTTATCCATTACGTTGACTGACTTAGTTGGCACTTCCTCATGCTGTCACTAGTTTGCCCTGTATGACACACCAACTAATTACTGTCCTTTTTTAAAAAAAACTGCTCATCTTTTTTTCTCCAACAATTGCTAGTTTTTTATTGAACACATATTACCCTAATGTTAAAGTTTACACAATAGCATTGAGCAAAATCTCACTGTAGGGAAAAAACCATGCTCCTTAATGATAAATCTCACAAAGAATTCGCTAAAGAACTGTATGAAGACATTTTAGGAATCTCAATAAAATTTAACATTTGGCTGAACTGACCTAGTATACTGTTAGTGGGAGTGTGAATTGGTACAACCATTATGGAAAACAGTGTGCAGATTTCTCAAAAAAATTAAAAATGTATTTACCATATGATGTCTTTACCCTTCGATATTTATTCAAAGGAAGTAATAGTGAAAGTGTTAGTCACTCAGGTGTGTCTGGCTCTTTGTGATCCCGTGGACTGTAACCCACCAGGCTCCTCTGTCCTGAAATTCTCCAGGCAAGAATATTGAATGGATTGCCATGCCCTCCTCCAGGGGGTCTCCCTGGCCCAGGGACTGAATCCGCATCTCCTTCATTACAAGCAAATTCTTCACCAACTGAGTCACAAGGGAAGCCCTATACAAAGGGAATGAGGACACTAATTTAGAAAGATACATGCACTACAATGTTCACAGGAGCCTTATTTACAATAGCAGGATATAGAAGAAACCTATGTGCCAGATACTAGAGAAAGAACATGTGGTATACACACACACACATACACACAGGAAACACAGGAATATCAGCCATAAAAAAGACTGAAATTTTATCATTTGTGACAAGGATGGACCTGGGCGGGGGAGGGGGCAGTATACACTTAGTGAAATAAATCAAAGACAAATGCAGCGGTTTTCACTTATATGGGGAATTCGATAAAACAAAAGAAATCAACAAATACAGCAAAAGAGAAACAGACTCAGAGATACAGAGAACAAAGTAATGGTCCCCAGCAGGAGGAGAGAAAGAATGGGTGAAATTGGTGAAGGAGATTACCAGGTAGAAACTTCCAGTTAGAAAAGGAACAGTCTCAGAGATGTAATGCACAAATGAGGAATACAGTCAATAATACAGAAGTAACTTTGTATGATATATAATCTATCTATAAAAAAATACAGAACACATTATTATGTTTTATACCTAAAATTAATATAATGTAAGTCAACTATACTTCAGTCAAAAGAAAAAAAAAGGAAAAGAAATGAGGAAGAAAAGGGAACAGGTGCTAAAGAAACTGCCAATTTTTTTTTCTCTCAATTAAATGTCAAGAGTCTGAGTATGAAGCATCAGATACAAGCATGAAATTAAGTTTAGTATGGATAAAATGGCTGTAATGTAGTATTTAGTATTCAAATTTAGTATGGATAAGATATTTCATGAGAAACAGGAAAAAAAAAACCAACTTCTGGAACACATACAGACAGACAGACAGATACATAAAAACAGATGTTTTCTAATAGAAGATTTAGACTATCTGTAAAGACATCCAAAATTTTAGAATTACAAAGAAAGCTTTGGTTTTTTGTCTCTCATCTTTAAAACAACATTTCAGTCCATAATAATTAGGAGCTCCTAAATTATTCCAGATCTAAGCCTATATCAGAAAGTTTATTTTGAACAGAAATTACTATGTAGTCTTTTGGGCTTCCCAGGTGGCATAGTGGTAAAAAACCTGCCAGGAAGGAGATGTAAGAGATGTGGGTTCAATCCCTGGGTCGGGAAGATTCCCTGGAGGTGGGCATGGCATTCCATTTCAGTATTCTTGCCTGGAGAATGCCGTAGACAGAGGAGCCTGGGGAGCTAAAGTCCATGGGGTCGCAAGGAGTCAGACATAACTAAAGCATCTTAGCATGCATGCAGGCTTTGGTTTATCTGGACAGGATCCCATGTAAGTCTAGTTTCTCTTCAGATTACAGAGGATTTTGAACAGTCAGACAATATAATAATCTTTTCTCCATCTATGAAGTAGACCCTGCCAATTACAGGAGAGAAGGCTCAGACAGTATTTAAATCAATAGTTCATGAGGCCACGGGTTGCTTAAATTTGAGCTCTATGAAAGTAAGAAGCCAAAGTCCTATATATGGTGATAATTTAGTTTAAAGTAGTATATATGTTCAGTAGCTTAGAGGCCTCCAAGGGTGATGGAAGGTTAACCACGGGTGATGCAACTTTATTGACTTTGCCAAAGTTTTTGACTGTGTGGATTATAACAAACTGTAAAAGATTCTTAAAGAGATGGGAATGCCAGACCACCTCACCTGCCTCCTGAGAAATCTGTATGCGGGCAAGGAACAACAGTTAGAATGGGACATGGAACAATGGACTGGTTCCAAATTGCAAAAGGAGTATTCAAGGCTGTATATTGTCACCCTGCTTATTTAACTTATATGCAGAGTACATTGGGGCTTCCTTGATCGTTCAGTTGGTAAAGAATCCACCAGCAATGCAAGAGACCCTAGATCGATTCCTGGGTGGGAAAGATCCGCTAGAGAAGGGACAGGCTACCCACTCCAGTATTTCTGGGCTTCCTTTGTGGCTCAGCTGGTAAAAAATATGCTTGCAATGCGGGAGACCTTGGTTCGATACCTGGGTTGGGAAGATCCCCTGGAGAAGGAAAGGCAGAATATATTATGTGAAATGTTGGGCTGGATGAAGCACAGGCTGGAATCAAGATTGCTGGGAGAAATATCAATAACCTCAGATATGCAGATGACACTGCCCTTATGAGAGAAAGTGAAGGGGAACTAAACAGTCTCTTGATAAAAGTGAAAGAGGAGAGTGAAAAAGCTGGCTTAAATCTCAACATTTAAAAAAAGAAGATCAAGGCATCTAGTCCCATCACTTCACAGCAAATAGATGGGGAAACAATGGAAACAGTGACAGACTTTATCTTCTTGGGCTCCAAAATCACTGCAGATGGTGATTGCCACCATGAAATTAAGATTTTTGCTCTTTGGACCTAGAGGGCATATTAAAAAGCAGAAACAAAATTGCTTTGCCAACAAAGGTGCGTCTAATCAAAGCTTTGGTTTATCCAGTTGTCACATATGGATATGAGAGTTGCACTATAAAGAAAGCTGAGCGCCAGAGAATTGATGCTTTTGAACTATGGTGTTGGAGAAGGCTCTTCAGAGTTCCGTGGACTGCAAGGAGATAAACCAGTCAATCTAAAAGGAAATCATTCTTGAATATTCATTGGAAGGACTGATGCTGAAGCTAAAACTCCAGTCCTTTGGCCACTTGATGTGAGGAGTTGACTCATTAGAAAAGATCCTGATGCTGAGAAGGACGTAAGGCAGGAGGAGAAGGGGATGACAGAGGATGAGATGGTTGGATGGCATTGTGACTTGATGGACATGAGTTTGAGCAAGCTCCGGGAGTTGATAATGGATAGGGAGGCCTGGTGAGCTGCAGTCCATGGGGTTGCAAAGAATTGGACATGACTGAGTGACTGAACTGAACTGATGCAACTTTGGAGAGGAATTTAACTTTTCTGAGGAAAAAAGTATACCTCCTTTTTTCTTCCAAGGAAATATATAGAGAAGAGAAAATTTTGAGGAGCTTGTCATTAGAAGAGTCACTAGCCTTCTACAGATTAAGAGTTTATCCTAGTGGGGCTTCCCAGCTGGCACTAGTGGTAAAGAATATTCCTGTCAATGCAGGAGATATAAGACACACGGGTTCCATCCCTGGGTCAGGAAGATCCCCTGGAGTAGGAAGTGGCAACTACTCCGGTATTCTTGCCTGGAGAATCCCGGGGATAGAGGAGCCTGGTGGGCTACCCGCATGGGGTTATAAAGAGTCAGACACCACTGAGTGACTGAGCATATAAAAGGACACAACTGTGGTCTAATTTTTTTATTCCAGGGGATAGGAGTGGAAGGGGGAGGAGGATGAAAGGACAAGAACAGACTGTTTGAGCAACTGTAATATTTTAAGTATATATACGTGCCAAGTCGCTTCAGTCGTGTTCGACTCTTTGCGACCCTATGTATGGACTATAGCCCGGGGTGCTCCTCTGGCCATGGGATTCTCCAGGCAAAAATGCTGGAGTGTGTTGATATGCCCTCCTTTGATTCAAACAGTGCACTTGTAGGTTACCCACTTAATACATTAGTCAGTAGGCATGTAATTAATCAAAAAAGGAAATTGCGAACATAGAGCAACACACAGACTATGGGACTCACAAATGAAATTCATGGTAGAGTAAGAAATTCTAGTTGCACAAATACATCATCACATCATACTCTCAAGCCTGGGTTTAAAAAAAGATAGAGATATGGATTAAACTTAAGCTTCAAAGGGACTGAGTATAAACAATGCATGCTATTTCACATTCCCCACTTACAAAGTCTGAGACCATTTGATACAATATGGTCTGGGTTAGTTGAGTTCAGTCACTCAGCTGTGTCCAACTCTTTGCGACCCCATGAACCACAGCACGCCAGGCCTCCCTGTCCATCACCAACTGCCAGAGTCTACCCAAACCCATGTCCACTGAGTCGGTGATGCCATCCAACCATCTCATCCTCTGTCGTCCCATTCTCCTACTGCCCTCAATCTTTCCCAGCCTCAGGGTCTTTTCCAGTGAGTCAGCTCCTCACATCAGGTGGCCAAAGGACTGGAGATTTAGTTTCAGCATCAGGCCCTCCAATGAACACCCAGGACTGATCTCCTTTAGGAAGGACTGGTTGAATCTCCTAGCAGTCTAAGGGTCTCTCACAAGCGTTCTCCAACATCACAGTTCAAAAGCATCAATTCTTTGGTGCTCAACTTTCTTTATAGTTCAGCTCTCACATTCATACATGACGACTAGAAAAACCATAGCCTTGATTAGATGGACCTTTGTTGGCAAAGCAATGTCTCTGTTTTTTAATATGCTGTCTAGGTTGGTCATAACTTTCCTTCCAAGGAGTAAGTGTGTTTTAATTTTGTGGCTTCAATCACCACCTGCATTTTCAGTTCAGTTTAGTAGCTCAGTCATGTCCAACTCTTTGCGACCCCATGAATCGCAGCATGCCAGGCCTCCCTGTCCATCACTAATTCCCAGAGTTCATTCAGACTCACGTCCATTGAGTCAGTGATGCCAACCATCCATCTCATCCTCGGTCGACCCCTTTTCCTCCTGCCCCCAATCCCTCCCAGCATCAGAGTCTTTTCCAATGAGTCAACTCTTCACATGACGTGGCCAAAGTACTGGAGTTTCAGATTCAGCATCATTCCTTCCGAAGAAATCCCAGGACTGATCTCTTTCAGAATGGA
>SJYC01065744.1:0-14092 GCA_006408675.1 Madoqua kirkii | reverse complement strand
GAACTCCACATTCAGTGCTTATATCTTTCCTTTTCTCTTTGCTTTTCACGTCTCTTCTTTTCACAGCTATTGGTAAGGCCTCCCCAGACAGGCATTTTGCTTTTTGCATTTCTTTTCCATGGGGATGGTCTTGATCCCTGTCTCCTGTACAATGTCATGAACCTCATTCCATAGTTCATCAGGCACTCTATCTATCAGATCTAGGCCCTTAAATCTAGTTCTCACTTCCACTATATAATCATAAGGGATTTGATTTAGGTCATACCTGAATGGTCTAGTGGTTTTCCCTACTTTCTTCAATTTAAGTCTGAATTTGGTAGTAAGGAGTTCATGATCTGAGCCACAGTCAGCTCCTGGTCTTGTTTTTGCTGAGTGTATAGAACTTCTCCATCTTTGGCTGCAAAGAATATAATCAATCAGATTTTGGTGTTGACCATCTGGTGATGTCCATGTGTAGAGTCTTCTCTTGTGTTGTTGGAAAAGGGTGTTTGCTATGACCAGTGCATTTTCTTGGCAAAACTCTATTAGTCTTTGCCCTGCTTCATTCTACATTCCAAGGCCAAATTTGCCTGTTACTCCAGATGTTTCTTGACTTCGTACCTGCATTTTAGAGCCCCCCAAAATAAAGTCATCCACTGTTTCCCCATCTATCTGACCATCACTTTATGGTCAGAGTTAAGGGGATAATTATTCAGCAGGTGATATCAGGTATAGAATCTATAGCAAAAACCTGGCTAATGCATTTTCTTATATTCAACTAACAATTATCAAATATTTCATACTTTCTAGCCATTAAGTTAAATATTAGGGAGATTTCAAAAAGATTTTATTTATGATGCAATATCAGACATGACCTTTTTAGACAGTAATTTGTAAGCTCTTGATTTATGTCTTTCAACAGAAATAAATAAACCTCCTAAGAAGGGATTTAGAATTTTCTCCTATTTTCTAACTGTAGAGCTAAGTGTGTGTCAGGCTATATGTTAAAATTCAAATAAAACAGACAACTGTCAGTAACTTAATAGACATGGTCAGTAATGGGACTGCAAAGAGTTGGACTCAACTTAGCAACTGAACAGCAACAATAATAACTATTCTTGATCTTTGTTCTGTACAGTCCCAGTTTTATTACATTTGAGAATTTTATGTATGTCTAGGTAAGACTTCAGTGTGAATACTTGGTTCAGTCAATGAAAATCTGATTTTTCTGACTGTAAAACAATTCTTCTTAATCCAATTTTTAATTTTCATTTCAAATAAACATGTCTAATTCTACATGATGTGATCAACATACTCAGGGCAAGCATAATTATGACCAATCTGATTTATCTTCTTTGATAACACAAGCAGCTTTGGCAAACATTCCTCTTATTACAGTCCTTCCTGCGATGGCTGATGGGGCTGAACTGAAAGATCTGAAATGTGTGTTTGTTAAAGATTCCATTCCGTCCTCATTTTATTTTCAGCTCTGTCAATGACCATCTAGGAAAGATCTTACTTCAGTAATTGGACCTTTAGCTGCAAACCTTCACTAAATGTCAGCTATGCAGGTTCTGCTCTCAACGACCCCCCTCCCCTGTCTCTGGCAAATGATTTTGATGAACCCAATCTCAAAATCAAGTCCTATTAAAAAAAAAAAAAGGAGCATAATTAAGGAACTCATTCTCCAAACATACTTACTAAACAGAATTTCACTGAGCAGTGCTTGGACATAGATTTTTTTTTTCTGAATAGAAAACTAAAATGCTAATGTGAATATTCTTCATCAAAAGCTTATTGTTCTGAGAGGAAGCCTGGTCTGGTCGGAAGGCACTGCAGGGGTCAACTGTGATTCACAGATCCACCCTGTTCCTAACCAGTGGTGCCACCCTGGACCAGCCACTCAGTCTCAGTGATGTCATTGGTAGAACAAGGTCAATACTATTTCATGATCGGGAAGAGTATCAGGAGCTTGGTTCCTCTGAGTTTTCTGCACTAAATCTTAGTATAGAAAGAAAAATAAAAATGAGGAGAATACATGCAAGTGGGTGACTTTTTGGTTTGGTTACATAATGTAGACACAGACTTCTACTTTCAGTCAAGATTTTGTAGAGGGAACCAGCTTTACTCTGCTCCTGGCTAGCAACCAAAAAATGGAGAAAATATCTAGAACTATATTTCTGTAAGATGTCAGCTACCAGGTGAAGGACAGAGACCACCAAGAAATGAGAAACTAACGCTGGGAGCTCTCCGATTGCCTATGTTTACTGCCTTGAGCTTCCAGGCTACTGTTTCAGGTTTGGGAACCTAGTTAGAGCCTGGTAGATTCCAGACAGCTAAAGACTTGGATTTGGAGTCTGGAGACATGAGGTGCCTGACAATCAAAGGACAGAAAACTGGAGAGGAAGGAGTTGTTTGGAGAGAGAAGGAATCTGGAGAGGATGCTCTATGAGAATGAAGCTGACTAGTGATGGGTATTAGTTTCATGCAGGTGAAGGAAACTGAGGCCACAGGAAAAAAAAATCATCCAAAAGGATTTGAGGTAAGTGACCAGTGTTCACACAAGGTCAGAAATAGTGCTTATATTCCTATCATCCAGATGGAAAAACTCAACTTTCATTGATAACCGCATTTAACTGCACTATAGAACAAAGCACAGATATAGTCGTTGTTGCTGTTCAGTCACTAAGTTGAGTCCAGTTCTTTGAGTCCCATGGACTGCAGCATGCACTGTCTCCTGGAGTTTGCTCAAACTCATGTCCACTGAGTTGGTGACACCATCTAACAATCTCTCATCAAATCAGTCAATCCTAAAGGAAATCAACCTTGAATATTCACTGGAAGGACTAGTGCTGAAGCTCTAATACTTTGGCCACCTGATACAACAAGCCAACTCATTTGAAAAGATCTTGATGCTGGGAAAGATTTAAGTCAAGAGAAGAAGGGGACAACAGAAGATTAGGAATAGTGACAGGTATCCAAAAATACCCAGCACTCTCAAGGTGAACGTCACAATATCTGACAACTGATAAAAATATTCCAAATGTTCAAAAATTAAATAAAGATATGGAAGACATGAAACAAACAAAAATCCAGATTCATATTCTACATATAATGTATGATATGAAAAACAGCCAAATGGGATTAAGGGAAAATTGAAATATACTAGGTTACATCATAACCAAATTGCTCTAAGCTAGTGATAAAGGAAAATATGTTAAAAGCAGCCAGATTTAAGAAAAAGATGTATTATTTAAAGAGAAGTAAAGAAAAGGATGATACCAGTATTTTTGTTGCAAACAATGCAACTAAGAAGACAATGGAGCATCATCATTACGGCAGCTGTAGAAAAACTTCAACCCAGAATTCTATTATAGTAAAAATACCTTTTAGACAAAGGTAAACTAAAGATATTTTCAGACATACCTGAGCAAAGACTAAAATAATAAAGAGTTACAGTTAAAAGCCACCAAAGGATACAACACAGAATCATTAAATATATGGAATTAATCCAAAAGGTAGCCAAAAAAGGAAAAGGAATAAGGAAAAAGATGGGACTAAAAACAAACAGCATGATGACAGATTTAGGCATAGTCATAACAGTAACTTCATTTAAATGGTCTTCTTAGTTAAAGGGGAAGTTCGAAGTATGTGCTGCCCACAAGAAACACCCTTCAAATATAAACAAATAGGCTAAACAAAAGCACAAGGATGGAAAAATGATACAATATGATACATAAATCAAAAGAAAGCTAGAGTAGCTTAATATCAGACACAGTAATTTCAGAGCAAAACATGTGACTATGGATAAAGGAGGTCATTTCATAATGATTGCGGTAGAGGGTGGTAGAGAGAATGTAACAACACGGAATATTTATGCACCTAAAAAAAGAGCTTCTGGGGACTTCCATGGTGGTGCAGAGGCTAAGACTCCACACTCACAATGTAGGGGGCTGGGTTGGATCCCTGGTTAGGGAGTTAGATCCCACATGCTGCCACTAAGAGTTTGTATGCCCCAACTAAAGATCTTGCAAGCCTCAACGAAGATCCATGATGTCTCGTGCCACAATGAAGACCTGGTGCAGGCAAATAAACAAACAAATGAAAAGTCCAGAGCCTCAAAATACATAGAGCAAAACCTGAGGGCATCACATCAGAAAGAGATCAATCCACGATCACAGTTGGGAATTTCAAAATCCCTAACTCAGTAATGGACAGAACATACAGATATAATGTACACAGACTCAAGCTCAGAATGTTCCTTACATCCAATGTAAGCTCTCTCTGAAGCCTCTTTGAGGAGATCTAGGCTTGCACAGTTTGCTAAGCCTTTGGCATTTATCCTTGAACACAAATAAGTTCCTTTGCTATGGACGTCATGACCAAATAAGGCTCTTACCCTCAGAGAACGGGCTACTTCTACCAGCAGGAAATGTGAGTTCCTCTTATTCCACAAAAACTCCTTATGACCCAGCCAAATCTCGGATTTTGTTGATCTCAGTTACATCACGTGACCAGGTTACATCTAAATTGCTTCCAGCTACTGTGGTTCCCTGACTTCAGCAGTTCCACAAATGATCATCATCCAAGGCTTCCCAGGTGGTAAAGGACCCTCCTACCAATGCAGGAGATGTAAGAGATGCAGGTTTGATCCTTGGGTTGGGAAGATCTCTTGGAGGAGACCATGGCCACCCACTCTAGTATTCTTGCCTCAAGAATCCCATGGGCAGAGGAGCCTGGCGGATTACAGTCCACTGGGTCGAGAAGGATCAGACACAACTGAATAACTCAAATCAGGTCTTGCACTGTGAGTCCCTGGGAAGTCTGTACGACTCCTCTGTGGAAAGGTGTGTCTACTGTGCAGAGATGGCTCTGGGACACTTTAACCTTCAAGATAAAACAGGCTGAGGCTGAACCTGTGATTAAGGGTGCCTTTGGCATTTCTCCTGATGTCTTTCTAATAATGGCCTTCTGTCCCCATGTCCCCACGCCTACTGTCTGCTGTGCCTGGAGAGGTGAAGGGATGCCTACCCGAGGGGGCACAGCCTGTAGGGCGGTGATGTAATTCTCCAGGGCCAGGCGGCGGCGGTCGTTGAGCATGGCTTCCACCCTGGCCATGTGTGTCTCCACCAGCTGCTGCCTCTCGTTGGCTGCTTCCTGCTCCAGAGACTCCACCTTCTCCTGGAAGTGCTGCCGTTACAAACACAGGCATGTGACAATCGGGAACTGGACAAATGGGACGAAGCAGCAGATTCAAAGCTTTTTTTTTAATCCTTGAATTATACACAGTATTTTATTTACGTTATTTTAAATTTTAAATTATTTATTTAAATTATTTAATTAACATCAGAAAGTTAATTAGCACTGTGAATGTTACATCTAGTTATAGCTAGGGAATAGGTTCCCTGTCAGCTTTCCTGATGGCTCCCTGACGTTCCTGGTAAAGCTACCATCCTTCCTGGTAAACCAACCTGACCTGATGGTTCAGATGGTAAAGAATCTGCCTGCAAAGCTGGAGACCCAGGTTCAATCCCTGGATTGGGAAGAAGCCCTGGAGAAGGGAATGGTGACCAACTTTAGTCTTCTTGCTGGAAGAATTCCATAGACAGAGGAGCCTGGCAGGCTACAGTCCTTGGTACCTCAAAGAGCTGGACACGACTGAGCTATTATGTATTCAACAGGCTCAGTAGTAAAAAGAATCCGCTTGCCAATGCAGGAGATGTGGGTTCAGTCCTTGAGCTGGGAAGATCCACTGGAAAAGGAAATGGTAACCCACTCCAGGATTCTTGTCTGGGAAATCGTATGGACAGAAGAGCCTGGCGGGCTACAGTCCACGGGGTCCCAAAAGAGTCAGACACAACTTAGTGACTCAGTGGCAGCAGCATCAACAAAACACTGAGTTTTAACAAGCCCTGCAGATGATTCTGCTACTATACTAAGTTTAAATCTTTTAAAAGCGGTATCATACTTCCTTCTATTCAGAGTTCAGTCATTTCAACATTTTGACTAAATCAGCATGTTTTATGGGTTCTCCTCACTTCCCTGCTTTCCATCCCCACATCTAATTTCTCAATGTAAATTCATTATTTTATATGGTCCCTAAAAATCGATTTGACTAACCATAATGCAGGATAAATATATGTATTCTGGAAACTCTAAATTACATGCCTATTTAGAAAATTCCTCTCTTACTCAAAACTTTAAGAAAACGACCATGATAATCTCATGGTTTACTGAAGGTAATTCTAAGAGGGGTTCTTGTCAAAAATTCAGTTTATTGTGTAAGTTGGCCATGGGAAGAAGTAGCAGAAGACTATGGCAATCTAAAAGCTATATTACTAATCAAAATTAGGCTTTAGGTAACAATATGACTTTTACAGAAATGAATTATAACAAGCTGTTTGGGAGCAAATATTAGGCAGGTTTTAAGCAACTGAATTACTAGATATTGATTACAATAGTCGAATTTGACGGAAATAATGAGCAATCATGCATATGAGGTTCCAGCAGACACTGGAAAAGGTGCAGGCCCTCCATCAACAAGGGGTGTGGGCATGTGCTGCTCCGTGGCGGATACGAGATGCGTTTACCTGGATCACTGCCTTCTTATCAGCTTTAGGCAAGTTCTTTGCTTGACGTTCTGCCTCTTCCCACTCTCTCATGACCTATGGAAGGAATAAATCATTGAAACCCATCAATTTTTCTTTCAAATACACATTTCATCAGCTACATCACTGTTTCTTCTACATTTGACATTTTATTAAAAATTTGCTTTTACAGTTTTTTTCAATGTGAAACATTTTTAAACTCTTTATTGAATTTGTTACAATATTGCTTGTTTTATGTTTTGGCCAGGAGCCATGTGGGATCTTATCTCCCAGGGATCAAACCCATATCTTCTGTATCAGAAGGAGAAGTCTTAACCACTGGACTTCCAGGAAAGTTCCATACACTTGACATTTTAAATATGCAAAAAACGATCACATTCCATTCCTAGCTCAATAATATCTAACCTCCCACTAGGATGTAAATAATCTGTCACAGCAGTATAGTAAACATAAATGTACACATTTATTGCAAGGATATAGCCCTTTGAAGGTTTCCCTGGTGGCTCAAATGGTAAAGAATTGGCTTGCAATGCGGGAGATCCGGATTTTATCCCTGGGTTGCGAAAATCCCATGGCGGAGGGCATGGTTACCCACTCTAGTATTCTTGCCCAGAGAATCCCGATGGACAGAGGACACTGGTGTGTGACAGCCCATGGTGTGGCAAAGAGTCTGATGTGACTGAGCAAAGAGCACACGGCTCTTTGAACAAAGTTGGCTTTTTTCTTTTCCTGAGAAATAGCCAGAAGTCATTTTATTTGACGTGCACAAATGCCAATGATCCATAAAACACGTAGATTTTCTGAACAAGGTTTTCCAACATTATATTCAGCACACTGGTTTTAGTCTTTTGTGAAGGTAAGTTATAGAACTCAATTCTGTATTTTTCAAACAGTACAAAGGGGAACAAAACCATAAATAACATTTTACGCATGTGTACACAAGCAGTGAACACAGTGCCGAAAAGAAGTACATAATGGAGGCAGGAAAAGAAGACTTCTATTGTCACAAATCCTAGGACCCCTCCCACCAAAGAAGTGAGGATGATTAGAACCTCCTGCTTGCCAAGTCATCTCATAAGCAGCAGAGGATGCGCTAGATTCCTCTACACATTCCAGAACAGCACACATCACATTTCTGAGTGTAGCAGAAAGCATTCTTGGTAAGTAACACTAATATAGTAACCAGGCTAATCTGTTTTGTAGGGAAATAAGACTTCCTCCTCTCATCCATAATGTTCACCTGGGATTTCTCTAAGAAGTTAACCCACTGATTTGAATGCAGAGGAAAAGTCTGCAGCTGTAGATGCTGTTGAAAGAAAATGATACTTGATTCTTACCACCTACAGCTTCCTTTTCCTTTCAAGAGTACCACTCACTATCAAGTAGAGTTTTTCAAGTGTAGCTCATACCTGAGCAAGGTAAGGTAAAGCAAAGAAAGATCCAGGAAGCAAAATAATGGTCTGTTGACAGCTGTGTACTTGCAGACTTGGTGGATACACAAAGCAGAGACAGTGATTTCTGTAGAGCCTGTTATTTACAGGTACTTATTCCTAAGGAACTGTCTTTTTTTTTTTCTGACATCCTTCAAGATAACAACAACAACAAAAAAGCTTGGCATAAATAACTATAGATAAAGGAGTTCTATGAGAATATCACATCATCAAGTCAGTTTTAAATTAGACAGTTTATTGTTTATTAGCTTTGGTTCACTGTAGAAACTACAGGACAGGCTTCATGTTGCTTTCAAGAAATTATGAGGAAAAAAGAATGGAATGAATTTTCTATTACAAGTGCAAGTGAAAATCGCTCAGTTGTGTCTGACTCTTGGCAACCCCATGGACTATACAGTCCATGGAACTCTCCAGGCCAGAACACTGGAGTGGGTAGCTGTTCCCTTCTCCAGGGGATCTTCCCAACACAGGGACAGAACCCAGGTCTCCTGCATTGCAGGCAGATTCTTTACTATCTGAGCCACCACCATGGAAGCCCCTATTGCATATGAAGAGCATATAAAAAATAATCTAGCATGTTCAGAGAAAAATTGAGAAAGGCCAGGCTGCTATGAACAAGAATAGAATACTGAAGGGATGAAACATATTCCCCAAGATACTTTGGTGGCTCCAAGAAGTTAATGAAGGGCATCTGTGATACGAGGCGACTAACGGCTACTTCTGCTTTATAGATAAGCTTTGCAATAAAAATACTTCAATTTCCTGCCTGGAGAATGTTCATGGTGGCTGTATTCTACCATGAGTTCCTCAGGTAAGCAATCTCAAAATTAGTTTGAGAGAGAAGTCAAATGTTTTATTGGAATGTGAAGAACTGATTTCCTGTACTACACTGAATTTTTACCATCTCCCTTTCAATATTCAAAACTTTCAGCTTTGAGCAGGGCAATCCATGGAATAATTAAGGAGACTTACTTAGCTAAAAAAAGCCTCCTGATGAAAGTGAAAGAGGAGAGTGAAAAAGCTGGCTTAAAGCTCAACATTCAGAAAACTAAGATCATGGCATCTGGTCCCATCACTTCATGGCAAATAGATGGGGAAACAGTGTCAGATTTTATTTTTGGGGGCTCCAAAATCACTGCAGATGGTGACTACAGCCACGAACTTAAAAGACGCTTACTCCTTAGAAGGAAAGTTATGACCAACCTAGATAGCGTATTGAAAAGCAGAGACATTACTTTGCCAACAAAGGTCCATCTAGTCAAGGCTATGGTTTTTCCAGTGGTCATGTATAGATGTGAGAGTTGGACTGTGAAGAAAGCTGAGTGCCGAAGAACTGATGCTTTTGAACTGTGGTGTTGGAGAAGACTCTTGAGAGTCCCGTGGACTGCAAGGAGATCCAACCTGTCCATTCTAAAATAAATCAGTCCTGGGTTTTCATTGGAATGACTAATGCTAAAGCTGAAACTCCAATACTCTGGCCACCTCCTGCGAAGAGTTGACTCATTGGAAAAGACTCTGATGCTGGGAGGGATTGGGGGCAGGAGGAGAAGGGGACAACAGAGGGTGAGATGGCTGGGTGGCATCACCGACTTGATAAACGTGAGTTTGAGTGGGAGTTGGTGATGGATAGGGAAGCCTGGCGTGCTGTGATCCTTAGGGTCACAAAGAGTGGGACAGGATTGAACTGAACTGAACTTAACTAATAAATTGAAAATAAGCATTGCTATGTAAATGAAATAATTTTTGATTCTCAGAGCAACTGAAGAGTAACTACACCTTTGTGAGTAAAACAATGTGCCTGCATCATCACACAGTGGGCACAATATCTCCTTTTGAACAAATGGTTTCCACTGAGGTTCACTGATAATGCATCAGATCACTCTTAACCTGCTAAATACCAGCTCCAGGATTGAGAGCCTTACAAAATGTCTTTTGTTTAATTGATTCCTCACACCAGCCTGTGAGATTAGGCATGGACATCCCTATTTTTATGAACCAGGTTAAGTTATCTGCTCAAAGTCAGGCAGGAAAAAAACGGAGAAGGACAGATGTAAACTGAGATCTCTGTGGCTCTGAAGACCATGTTACTGCCCCTGTAGTCCAATCAGCCATGATATAATGGCAAATCCAATAGGTGAGCTAAGTTTATTTATATTTGGTGAATATACATATATTCACCAAATATAAAGGTGAAAAGGCTGTTCCTAAGATACTGATGCTTATCTTAAAAATAACACATGTCGAGAAAGGTCAACTTCCATTTTGAAGAACTTTATTTGAAGGATATATTAAAACCATTAAATAATACATAATAAACGATTGTTGAGATTCTTGTATTTGCTAGATACTATTCATAACACGTGTGTGTGTCAGTCACTCAGTTGTGTCCGACTCTTTGTGACCCCATTGTCTGCGGCCCAGCAGGCTCCTCTGTCCGTAAGATTCTCCAGGCAAAAGTACTGGAGTGCTTGCCATTCCCTTCTCCATTCACAACAGAGAATAAGAAAAGTCTGTAAATTCAGAGTTATCATGCACCCCAACAACAGAAACACTCCAAAAACCCTTCAAATTCTCTGTATTTCTAAGAAAACAAATAACAAAAAGTATAGTAAAAATCATTTTAAAACATAATATTTTTAAATTAAAAATTCTCCGGATCTAGACTTCACAGTGGCCCCCTATAGTCTTATAAAGCAATTTTCCACTGCATGCACAAAAGTATCACTATCATTTGGATTTATGGATCTTCAAAGACTTGGCGCTTCATGCAGAGAAAATGACAACTAATACAGAGAGATTTAGGAGGCAGGCAAGTTCAGAGTCAAACAGTGCCCAGAATTCAGTACCATAAATTATGATGATAAATGTTGATCTCAAGCATCTCATACTCCCATGACCACTGGAATGTAATCAACAACATTCTCTGCTCCAGGATAACATTCTTTAAATTATCTCAGATATGGGTAATGACTAGAAGACAATGAAAGTCCATCAAAACATATATGAACTAAGTCATGGCTTAAACGGTGTGCTAAACTAAAATAAAGTTACTCTTTCAGAGAGATCTATAGTATCTGAAAAAGAGTATTTGATGTCAGTTTAATTCATAGAATCAAAATGACCAATAAACACTGGGAAGAATTCAGAATCTGTCTTTTCTATAAAAAAATAGTGACTAGGTGGGTTCACGATAGAAGTGTAAGGTTAGGAAGGCACCGTATACACATGTATAGGGACTGAACAATTATAATCCAGCTGGAGGAATAAAACTGGCGAGCAAAATATTTAATTAAATGCAAACAGGAATGACTTTGTCCCACTCTCAGGCCTACGTGAGTGGGGCAATGACTGAGAAGCGTCCACTGAAGAAGAGTCGGTTCCTTGCCAGAGCTCCACGCTGAGACCAAAGAGAAGTCCACGATGAGCTGAACATGTGTTGAGCAGAGTGGTTTAAGGCTGCCTACATGGGGATGTTGGCAGTTGAGGTAGGAGAGGAAGCAAGGGAGGCTGGAGTTCAGGTGCAGGGGGTTGGGGTGCCTGGGTAGACACTGGAAATGCCAAGCCGAGCATTCAGTGTTCACTTTGTTAGCATTCTTTTGAGGGGCCCCATTGTCTCATAAGTGGATTCTGAGGGCCATAAGAAGGTCCTAAAAGGTTCACAAACAAGCAATGAGACCACACTGAAGTTTCAAAGATGTCTTTTCTATGGCAACAAGTGTGGTGGGTGATACTCGCCCTTCTTGATTGTAATTCTATATCGTTTGTATCTTTCCTAAAGAAAATCCTATTTTTCAAAAGAACTGGCTTCAGGTGAAACCTCACTATTCCACTCTAGCTAGCTTTCTACTTTATTTTTTTTACTTTTATTTATTTACTTTTTGGCTGAGCTGCACAGCATGTGGGATTTTAGTTCCTTGACCAGGATCAAACCTGCGCCCTCCACAGTGAAAGTTCAGAGTCTTAACCGTGAAAGCGCCATGGAAATCCCTAGCCACCTTTCTAGTTCAATGTGCTTTTAAGTTTTCATCACAGGCAACAATTGCATCTGCACATTACACTCCAGAGCCCAAGTATTGTAATTAAGGGGTTTTTCCTTTAATGTTATTATTCCTAAATAGTTCCAAATACTCTGGTGACTCATTAAAAAAAAGTTAAGTTCTATGGTTAAATACAGGTTTTATTTTTATTTAGGTAGGTGAAGCCAACAGATCAGAAGACCACTGCCATTGAAAAAACTTTAAGTCACAGTTCCCAAGAGGAGGTGACACATCATGCCACGTGGCAGAGGGTCAGGGGGTTGAGGGTGACAGAGGAAAGCACCAGGGTGGTCAGGAGGCAAAGGGAGTGAAGGGAAACTGGGGTAGGAACTTTCACTATGGGTTTTGTGGGAAGAAATGTGCAAGGCAGGGTAAGCAGACTTAATGGGTATAAAATTGGCTAGTGTGAATACTTTGGATGGGCCCTGGGTACAGGGGCTCTCCCGCATTGTTTGATACTTAGCTTTGGGGTGGGAAGGGCAGGTGACTGAAGTGTAAGAGACTATAAAGAGGGTAGCTGAGGGGTACAGGCTTTGGATTGGTGGCTGTGTATATGAAAGGAGCCCTTGCAGGCCAGTCATCTGCTAACCCTAGGAACTGGCCAGCTCTGGGAGGGACAATTTCCCTGGGATTAGGAAGGCCTAGATAGTATATTCAAAACCTAGTATATTCAAAAACCTATATAGTATATTCAAAAGCAGAGACATAACTTTGCTGACTAAAGTCCGTCTAGTCAAGGCTATGGTTTTTCCAGTGGTCATGTATGGATGTGAGAGTTGGACTGTGAAGAAGGCTGAGTGCCAAAGAATTGATGCTTTTGAACTGTGGTGTTGGGGAAGACTCTTGAGAGTCCCTTGGACTGCAAGGACATCCAACCAGTCCATTCTGAAGGAGATCAACCCTGGGATTTCTTTGGAAGGAATGATGCTGAAGCTGAAGCTCCAGTACTTTGGCCACCTCATGTGAAGAGTTGACTCATTGGAAAAGACTCTGATGCTGGGAGGGATTGGGGGCAGGAGAAGAAGGGGACGACAGAGGATGAGATGGCTGGATGGCATCACCTACTTGATGGGCGTGAGTCTGAGTGAACTCCAGGAGATGGTGATGGACAAGGGGGCCTGGCGTGCTGCGATTCATGAGGTCACAAAGAGTGAGACACTACTGAGCGGCTAAACTGAAATGAACTGAACTGAGGAAGGCCTCAGATGTCAAATCACCAGAAAATTAAAAAGCTATGGTCAATGTCCTCTACTAAAGACAGATTATGATCTTACAAAATTTATGCCAGGTTCATGAATCTTGTTCAGTGTTTATCAAGAGAAATTTGAAGTATATGTGCTAAACATGACAAAAATCAGTCACATCTTCTGATATTTACACAGAATATTAACACCAAAAAAATGTGGTTGACTTTAACCTGAGATCTTTCTTCATTCACTCATGTATGTTTCTTAAATATAACTCTTCCTATTATTTCTTCATATAGACTACAAGTTGGAAAGGTGATTGGAAGTAAGTGATGGAAACATATTTGTTTAATGACTGAAGAATCTAGAAAGGACTAAAACCCTCAGTATTATCTACCTCTAATTGCTCAGAAAGTTAAGAATCTGCCTGCATTGCAGAAGACCTGAGTTCGATCTCTGGGTTGAGAAGATCCCCTGTAGAATTCCATGGACAGAGGAGCCCCGAGGGCCGCAGTCCATGGATTACAACCAACACTTTCACTTTCAATGCAATATCCAGCACCTGGTTGCAAGTGTACCTTAAATTGTAGTTGGTATTACCACATACAAATTCTAGAGGATGAAATGGCAGCCCACTCCAGTATTCTTGCCTGGAGAATCCCATGGACAGACCAGCCTGGCAGGCTATAGCCTATGGGGTCACAAGAGTCAGACATGACTTAGCAACTAGACCAGCACCACATATGAATTAGCTGTTTTGGATATGAATTTTTAATTTGTTTTGTTTTAGAAACAATGTGATTTTTAAAAAGCAACTTTTTTTTTAATGG
>SJYC01065743.1:0-15461 GCA_006408675.1 Madoqua kirkii | reverse complement strand
TCTTCGCATCAGGTGGCCAAAGTACTGAAGCTTCAGCTTTAGCATCATTCCTTCCAAAGAATCCCAGGGTTGATCTTCTTCAGAATGGACTGGTTGGATCTCCCTGCAGTCCAAGGGACTCTCAAGAATCTTCTCCAACACCACAGTTCAAAAGCATCAATTCTTCGGCACTCAGCCTTCTTCACAGTCCAACTCTCACATCCATACATGACCACAGGAAAAACCATAGCCTTGACTAGATGTACCTAGTTGGCAAAGTAATATCTCTGCTTTTGAATATGCTAAAGAACGTCTAGATAAAAGTGAAAGAGGAGAGTGAAAAAGTTGGCTTAAAACTCAATATTCAGAAAACTAAGATCATGGCATCCAGTTCCATCACTGCAAGACAAATAGATGGGGAAACATGGAAACAGTCAGAGACTTTACTTTCTTTGTCTCCAGAATCACTGCAGATAGTGACTGCAATCATCAAATTAAAAAATGCTTGGTCCTTGGAAGAAAAGCTATGACCAACCTAGATAGCATATTGAAAACAGAGACATTACTTTGGCAACCAAGATCCATCTAATCAAAGCTATGGTTTTTTCAGTAGTCTTGTATGGATGTGAGAGTTGGACTATAAAGAAAATTGAGTGCTGAAGAATTGCTGCTTTTGAACTGTGGTGTTGGAGAAGACTCTTGAGAGTCCCTTAGACTGCAAGGAGATCCAACCAGTCCATCCTAAAGGAGATCAGTCCTAAATATCCATTGGAAGGACTGATGCTGAAGCTGAAAGTCCAGTACTTCGGCCACCTGATGTGAAGAACTGACTCATTAGAAAAGACCCTGATGCTGGGAAAGATTGAAGGCAGGAGGAGAAGGGGACAACAGAGGATGAGATAATTGGATGGCATCACGGACTCAATGGACATGAGTTTGAGTAAGCTCTGGCAGTTCGTGATGGACAGGGAAGCCTAGCATGCTACAGTCCAAGGGATCGCAAAGAGTCAGTCATGACTGAACGATTGAACTGAACTCACATCCATATAGGATTACTAGAAAAATCATTGCTTTTGACTAGATGAATCTTTGTTGGCAAAGTAACGTCTCTGTTTTTTAATATGCTGTCTAGGTTTGTCATAGCTTTTCTTCCAAGGAGCAAGTGTCTTTTAATTTCATGGCTGCAGTCACCATCTGCAATGATTTTGGAGCCAAAGGAATAAAGTCTCTGACTGTTTCCATTGTTTCCCCATCTATTTGCCATGAAGTGATTACCACCCCAGTGGCTGTCAATTTCCCCAGCAAAATTGGGTCTGTTCTCTAATCTCCAGTGTATCTTCCCGGTCTTCCTACCTCTTTGCTGATATTTTACTACCTGTCCTCCTGAAATGTCCTATTGTTATTCTGTTCAGACTCTTTTCCAGCAGCAGTTTCACTTGTTTTATTAGATACGCTGATGTCTCTTTGGCCTGTATTACTGTTATTTAGTTGAGAGAAGAATCACTTTTTTGGCTATGCAAAACTACATATTCCTTTTGTAAGTAAAGATTGTAAGGATGAGTTAGTCTCAAATTTAGTTACTGCCTAGAGTGGAGATGAGGAAATTCAACTCATAAACATTTGGTGAAAAGCCATTAGCTTCAAGTCATAGGGATTATATGAGAGGAAATATGAAGAATGAAGCCTATTCATGGGCAGCTCACAGTCCTATGGGTATGAGAGGTGAGGACATAAGTAAGCATGCAAGGCAGTGTGTCGCAAGTGCTATAGGTGATGTTCAGTGGAAATAATGGAGTTTTGTCTTCAGAAGGACCTAGATTGTTTATGTCATTATTATTTACGTCACTTACTAGTTTTCTATTATCCTTGATTTCCTCATATTAATTTTTATCTGAAAGAAACGTGCAAATTAATTTCTATTTCACAAGAGGCTATGAGGATTAAATGACAGGATTGACTAGTTGGTTTACTGATTAATTTAACAAATATACGCTTAGTGCCTACTATGTGCTGGACACTATTCAAAGTTCTGGGGATATATTTGTGAGTGAAATAAATTGCCAGTGCTTGTAGATCTTATATTGTTGTAAGAAGAGTCGTAGAATAAACAAATGCATGGATAAAGATATTATCAGTTAATGAAAAATATTATAGAATTAAGAAAAAATCAGAGAATACTGAGAAGAATGGGAGGTGCAGAGAAGACTGTCCGCAGCAGTGCACAGTTCCTGACATTGTATGCTCTTCAAAAAGATTTAAGTTCCTGTCACTTAGAAAGGGATTCCAATTTGTTAATTTTGCAAAATTTGCTGAGGAGGTAGTGTTTAGAGTTTAAAGCTGAGGAAGATTTCAGCAGGAAGGAGTAGCAGGGAAAGGTAAAGCTTTGAGATGAGAATGTATGTATGTTATTTCTGAGAAAAAGCATTACTTGTCTATCAGACCCTGTTGTACACCAGTTGGGTTCCAATTTTGAGGAAGGTGCATTAACCTCACAGGGCTTTGGCCTAAAGCTGGGAAGCCTTCAGATCCTCTGGTGAGTTAGCTGATTGGCTCTGTTGCTCTGTGCTCTTTAGCCAGCTCTGCAAGTTTGGGCCAACTGTTGACCCAGGAAACTGGACCAACCAGGCAGGCTCCTAGTAATCAAGTTTTATCTCTATTTCCTCGATAACTTTCCTTCTTTCTCTCTCTCTCTTAAAAACTTTAGTTTCCAGTAGAATGAATCCCTCCTGGATTGTCAGAGATATTTGCCGAGCTTGTTTTAATAATCTTAATTTGCTAGGTCTGAATTTCCAAGACAAATTCAGCTTCAGGGAGAAAAAGGAGAGAGGTGGAGTGAGGGTGTGGGGTGCCTGAGGGAAGAGAGGGCAGGAAAGGTCAGGGATGCCGTTGGTTTACCACAGGATGTTCAGACTCTCTCACCAAGGGAAAGGCAAACAAATAGCAAACTGCCTGCGCTGTCGCGGGCTTAAGCCTACCGGCTGTTACAGGAGAGGGAATTCCTAAATGCTGACTGGTGTGGCCTGCTTGAGTGTGTACAGGAACAGCCCAAACCTTAATTTTTGTTTCTTTGGAATCTTAATTTTTTAAAATAGACTTTTTCCCCTTGAAAACAAAGGATTCCTATCCTTTCTCAGTCTCTGTTCAAATTTCACCGCTTGAGGATTCTTTTTTTTTTTAAGAGCAGGAATCTTCCCTCAAGGTTTCTCCCCTCTCAAATGCTCTGATTTTTACCCATTAATTTTTTTGAGTGAACTATCTATTCATGTTTCCTCCACTGCCTAATCAGTTACTCTTGTGCAGTCAGTTCTTTTAGCAATCTAGCTTCTGCCCTCAGCAGTCTACTGAAATTGCTGTCTCTTTGTCAAAATCTATGCCAGTTTTGATGACCTGCATCATTTCCTGGTCACCTCTAGGTTTATTATAATCTCTTGGGTTTTCTTTTTATTTACATAGACATTAATAAAATTAGTTGTTTTCTTCTCTCTTCATTTTTCAAATTAGTCCTTTTTTTTTTGAGACTTTGTTTTTAACCTTATCTTTTCTCTCCTTTGGCATTTTTTCTTGTTTCAGTAGCTCCGATGGTCTTTGTCTGAAATGCTAGGTCTAAATCCCCAACTACCTGATAGACATCTCTGTCTGTGTTCTCTCATCAGCTTCTCAGTGTAGCATATCACAGATATGGTTTGTTTTCTTCCTTTGATGCCTCTAATCAGATATATCAACAAAAACCTCATAATTCATGCATTTTTTCAAGCAGTATAGATGAAAAATGATCCATGAAAATAAGACATTCAGTGTTTCATTGCTGGTGCTTTTCATTTTAAGTTTTCCCCTGTTAATGCTATTAAGACAGTTTGGTACATATTTTGAAGAACAATTTTCAAAAAGAGGTCCAACACCGTTTTCTAAACTTAACATAAAAATTCAAGCATTTGAAACCCATTTCTAGAAGGTCCTTTAGAAAAGCTACTTCTTCTTAAAACATTTATCATTCTTTTATGGAGCCTTACCACATCTCTTTACATATGAAGTTTCTAAGTTCCTAGGTGTCTTAAACTGAAAATAATTTTATTTTGAACTTATTTCAAAAGTTCTTTTGTAAATATCATAAATCTGTATATAGCAGAATTCTGAGGAAGACTGTGGTGATATGAGTAGTTAAAACAGATTAGCCTTTCCGTCTCACCACCATCTGATACTTTGTTGCACAAACATCAGGTTTAAAAATTGTTTTTCTTCCCCGCCCTCAGCTGCTGCCCTGCCAGCACTAAGCAAGGCTTGTGCAGCTAGTCACAGGCAGGGTTTCCTGTCAATAGGCGAGAGGAAGCAGTGCTTTTGGATGAACCCCCATTGTCCCAGATGGAACAGTGATCAGCAGGCGGTGATAAGGACCTTTTCAAACCTACGCAATCTGCACGAATCTGACTGACCTTGTTAAGAAGAAGAGGAAAGAAGGGGCAGTCACAAATAGTACTGGGAACGTTCTTCCTTGGGCCCTCATATTTTCAAAAAAAAAAAAAAAATCTAAAACACACTGAGGAAGAATCTCTTAAATAGTCAGAATATGTATCTTGCCAAGGATTTGGATCTTGTTGCTTTGCAAAGTGAATATAAAATTATATCACGACATCAATTACAAAAAAGTAGTTAACAGACCATCTTAATTTTTAACTAAAAATCAGATATTGTTAAGTGTTCTAGAATGTTTTGACATCTATATTGTTTTATTTGTAGAAATTCCTGAGTTTAGCATCCTCCACTTAAAAAGGCTATGTTGCAGAGTCACCTTTTGTTTCACCTATGTTTATTCCTCACTCTTTCTGTCTCAAGGGATCTTACATCTAAAAGATGCTTCTTAAATATCTGTTGAATAAATGCTTGATACAATGAAATACGCTTATCTTTCCTTCACCTAAAACTTGATATATGTGTGATATCTTCTGTTATTTAAAAAAATTGGTTTTAATATGTTAAACCAAAACCATTATGCCCATTTTTCAGACAGCAAAGCTAAACCTCAGAGAAGTTATGATCTGCATGTGTGTACGATATGGTGAGTCAGGGAAGTGGCTTATAGATAGCAAGTACATTTACAATAGTCTGTGACTTTGACTGTTGTTGTCAGTGGCCTATGATCCTAAAATAGAATGAAAAGATTTCTACAAATTAAATAACTTTCTTTGTAAGGAATGTTAGCTTAGTAATAAGCTGAGGAAAATTTAAGCAGGTAAATGGTGATTTGGTATGTCTTCATTACCCAGAGACTGACAGCTAGCATGACTCCATTGATTTTGTCACCTTGTTGAGGATATATCCAAAATACCCTCTATCATGAAATTCTACTTAAAATTTATAAGGGCTAGAATGGGCTCATAAATCTAAGTAAACTGGAATTAAAAAGCATTTTCTAAGCAAGTGTAGGAAAGCAAAGCAAAACCAAAGTTCTGCTTTATTTTTCAGAATCTCTATGAGAATGAAAATGAAAGTAAAAGTCACTCAGTTGTCTCTATACTTTAAAACAAAATACTTTGAGCTATTTCCATAGACAGTTTAGTATAGATTTGAGGGCTTTGGATTTAGATAATACAGGTCTGAGTTCCAGATGCAGTATCTTGAAATTTTGTTTAATTACTCTGAACCAAATGATGTTTACAAAGTATAAAAGAGCAATAATATGGAGAAGGCAATGGCACCCCACTCCAGTACTCTTGCCTGGAAAATCCCATGGATGGAGGAGCCTGGTAGGCTGCCGTCCATGGGGTCGCGAAGAGTCAGACATGACTGAGCGACTTCACTTTCACTTTTCACTTTCATGCATTGGAGAAGGAAATGGCAACCCACTCCAGTGTTCTTGCCTGGAGAATCCCAGGGATGGGGGAGCCTGGTGGGCTGCCGTCTATGGGGTCACACAGAGTCGGACACGACTGAAGAGACTTAGTAATGCATGATAAACACATCAGTAGTAGCAGAGGATTAAAAATAGTAGCTATTATAAGTATTCATTTTAAATTTAAAATTTGTTCTCATTATTAATTTACATATGCTCATACTGTTTGTCAGTCAAAAGTTTTTCTATTTGGAGAAGGCAATGGCAACCCACTCCAGTACTCTTGCCTGGAAAATCCCATGGATGGAGGAGCCTGGTAGGCTGCCGTCCATGGGGTCGCGAAGAGTCAGACATGACTGAGCGACTTCACTTTCACTTTTCACTTTCATGCATTGGAGAAGGAAATGGCAACCCACTCCAGTGTTCTTGCCTGGAGAATCCCAGGGATGGGGGAGCCTGGTGGGCTGCCGTCTATGGGGTCACACAGAGTCGGACACGACTGAAGAGACTTAGTAATGCATGATAAACACATCAGTAGTAGCAGAGGATTAAAAATAGTAGCTATTATAAGTATTCATTTTAAATTTAAAATTTGTTCTCATTATTAATTTACATATGCTCATACTGTTTGTCAGTCAAAAGTTTTTCCTCTCTCTACCAACTTAAGTACTAACCTTTTTTTCACCAGTAAATGTCATATATTGAATGAATATATTAGATGCCATTCAGATTGATTGTCTGAGAATAATGCCTTGTAAAAGACTGCTTTTCTGTTATTGAAAAGTCATAGAAATGTGTGATAGATGTATGCTCTTATTCACTAGGCATTCTTTACTTGAATTTATACCATTAAGTAGATTGTTACTTTATAGAACTGAGGACCCATATTGTGTGTATGGGTATATGTGTTTTTGTTTGTATGTATATATGTGTGTGTTGAAGGTAAACCAAGATGCAATGTCATGCAGATAAATGTGCTGTGATTGGTTTCTCAGTTGTGTCCGACTTGTTTGTGACCCCACGGACTATAGCTCGTCAGGCTACTCTGTTTGTGGGGATTCTCCAGGCAAGAATACTGGAGTGGGTTGCCATGCCCTCTTCCAGGGGATCTTCCCAACCCAGAGATTGAACCCAGGTTTCCTGCATTGCTGGTGGATTCTTTACTATCTGAGCCACCAGGGAAGCCCATGCAGATATATATCTTGCATGATACATGTAGAAGGTAAGATGTGATTTAAGTGAAATGTGTTTTATTTAAGTCAAATTTCTGGAATTTGCAGAAATATGTATAAATTATCTAATATAAAAAATAGGATGTGATACCAGTATGACAGACTTCTTTAAAAAAAACCACCATCTTAAAATTTGTTACAAAATAAGTATAATACCATATAAGGTAGATTTTTCAGTTCATATTCAACATCTGGAGAATATTCTGAATATGTTCAATAGATATTCCACAGTACAGGGGCATATATTTTCAAATTCACTTGAATCTAAGAAAATGTTTTGGTCAAATAGTTTAGTTTTAAATAGTTTTATAAGGATGCTAACACAGTGCTATGAAAAGTGACACATACGGTAGTATGTTATTTATTTGGGAGTATATATTTGAAAACTGTACCCCCAAGTCCCTGTTAGGGGTATATGTAAGTATATGGTATAATTCCAGATTAGGTGCTCAGGCATAGCTGGATGGTGTATATCTGCTGGCCTTCTTCCCCTACAGTGTTCTGACCTTATCATTTTTCATCTCTCCCCTCCTCCACTCTCTTACACATAGAATAAGGCCAGCTCTAGAGCGTGACATTTACATTGTTGTGTATGTATGTAAATGGTGTCCCCTAGAGTTGTGTGATTCTCAGCATGTTGACCCTAGGCAGTAGACCCTCCAAAAACCAGCTAGAATACACAGCTAATAAAAGCAGTTTAGGAGTCCAAACTCATGATGCAAACATTCTTTTCGTAAGAAATCTAGGTTTTTGTTTGGTAGGGTATACCATTGTTAACCTTTATGCCATCCTCCCACCTGGCTCAACCTACTTGCACCTCCAGGTGTAAGTATAAGCAACTATAGTGCTGACCACTTACTTCTTTAACTATTGTCTTGTTATTTTATGATGTATTTTTGGGAGCTTACTTAGTATAAAAACGTTTTTACCTTTTTCTACTTCTCTGATATTTGAATAGTGAGGAATATTCTATCTAGACCTCTTAGTACTTCTCAAGATTAGAGATAACTTGTCATACAATAGAAAGAATCACCATTCTTCATTTGGTTTGTCCAGGAGAAAGTTCTGTCACTGACAATAGAACTGGCACTTGTAGAAGGGCCTGAATAAACTCTAGGACATCAATCTCAAAAGCTAAATGTTATTAGCTAACATGTTATAGTTTCCATTAATATTACTCTGATTCTAATTTATTATTTATGAGTTGCCTAAATTTTTCTTTCTTTCTATTTTTTTAAAGTACAACCGACTAGAAAAATAGGTTCTACAAGCTTGGATTCATTACATAAAGTAGGCTAATAATACAATCATCTTGTGGGATGGAAGTCATAAGGCCAATTTTCTGATTTTCTTATTCTTGCTGTATATTGATACTTAACAGGATAGCATTTATTCTTCCAGATAAGTGGGCTATTTTTAGAATGAGATTACTTGAGATCAGGGACTCTGCTTTATTTACCTCAATTTCCTTAGTGCCTAGCAGAGTGTTGGGAGTATTATAAGCAATGAATTTGTGTTTGTTGAAGTTCAATATACTTTTTTTCCAATCTATTCTAGTTCCATTGTATCTTTGAGGCAGAGTAAAGGGATGCATGGGGCTTCTCTGATGGTTCAGTGGTAAAGAGTCCACCTGCAATGCAGGAGATGCGGCTTTGATCCTTGGTTTGGGAAGATCCCCTGGAGAAGGAAATGGCAACCAACTCCAGTGTTCTTGCCTAGAGAACCCGGTGGACAGAGAAGCCTGACAAGCTACACTCCATGGAGTCGCAAAAAAATTGAACATGACTTAGTGACTGAACAACAAAAACTAAGGAGATGTACAAACTGTGTCATGGATTTAGAGGTTGATTATTTTAATTTGTGTGTTTCCAGGGGCATGAAATTCTTTTTATTTTTCAGCCAATAGAAGATTATGATAAGTTGGTACCATTTGTATTTTTTTGAGTCATAGAAGTAAACTGATCTAAAGCCTTAGTTTAGGTATATATTAGAATTTCAGTAGGATAATGTAACATTGTTATGTTGTATTGTTACTGAGATATTTTTAATCTTGTTAGTTGAAATAGTGCACATTGTATAGGCTTAAAAACCTATGTGCTACTTATATAGATGTTATATGAGCAGTCCTTACATTTGGATGATGCTTTACAATTTCATGTCTAGTATCTAACTTTACCAAGATAACAACCCAGTGAGATAGGTCCTTTTTAATCTCCTTTTACCTAAGAGGACACTGAGATATAAAGTAAGTCATTTGCTTATGATTATATAGCTCACAAGGTTTTAACAGATTGCATGCATGCATGCTAAGTCGCTTTAGTCATGTCTGACTCTGTGACCCTATAGACTGTAGCCCACCAGGCTCCTCTGTCCGTGAGATTCTCCAGGCAAAAATATAAGAGTGGGTTTCCATGCCCTCCTCCAGGGGATCTTCCCTACCCAGGGATCGAACCTGCATCTCTTATGTCTCCTGCATTGGCGGGTAGGTCCTTTACTACTAGCACCAACTGGGAAGCCCCTATAAAAGAATATGTGATTCCAAATTCAGTGCTTCTTCCTAGACTTGGGTAAGTCATTGATCTCTCTCAACCTCTATTTCTGCATCTGTAAAGTGGGCATCTTAATATTATATCTTTCAGGGTTATTATAAAAAAATAAAGGTAATGAATGTTAAATGTTTGGCACTCAATAAATAGTGGCTATGCTCTTAATTTGAACATGAAGGGCATATATAGTAGACTTGATAGTCAAATCAGCTAGTCAGAAGCACTCACGTTCCTGCCAATGGTAGGAATGAAAGTGCCAAAAAACCCACAGGGGTGTCCTTATAGCGAGAGATGGGAGTATTTCTGCATCTGTAAAGTGGGCATCTTAATATTATATCTTTCAGGGTTATTATAAAAAAATAAAGGTAATGAATGTTAAATGTTTGGCACTCAATAAATAGTGGCTATGCTCTTAATTTGAACATGAAGGGCATATATAGTAGACTTGATAGTCAAATCAGCTAGTCAGAAGCACTCACGTTCCTGCCAATGGTAGGAATGAAAGTGCCAAAAAACCCACAGGGGTGTCCTCATAGCGAGAGATGGGAGGTGAGCATGTTTAAATGTGGTCACAATGACATTCAGTCACTGCTAATGAGCCACCCAGAAGGAGCATGCAGCACTGAACGTCATAACAGGCACCGAAGCATAGTTACCTAGAGAGCTTGAGAGCTGGGACTGCCCTGGAAGCCTTTAAACCCCCTCAGAGAGTGAGGCACCCAATAAACACTGATGGGAGGAATGAGATGACCATGCGCCGCTCTGTGACCTCTGTCATAATGCTGTCTTGGGTTGATAAATCAGTTTTTTCTTCATATGGTGAGCATGTTTAAATGTGGTCACAATGACATTCAGTCACTGCTCATGAGCCACCCAGAAGGAGCATGCAGCACTGAACGTCATAACAGGCACCGAAGCATAGTTACCTAGAGAGCTTGAGAGCTGGGACTGCCCTGGAAGTCTTTAAACCCCCTCAGAGAGTGAGGCACCCAATAAACGCTGATGGGAGGAATGAGATAACCATGCGCTGCTCTGTGACCTCTGTCATAATGCTGTCTTGGGTTGAAAAATCAGTTTTTTCTTCATAAAGCATTTTCTGTGCTTACATTTCATATGATGTCAAGTATATTCTCTTGAGCATAATAAATTTTTCAATAGATAGTATTTTTTTGACTTATTGTCAAGAGGCTGGTAGAACACTTTTGTCTTTCTTACTTTGGACTGTCCTTTACGAAGTTAGGTTTCCTCATCTGTAGAAAGTAATCTTGGGTGGCCCATGTTTTCTTTCTGTGTAGATGCTTTCATCAGAGAAGTATTTAGAAGTGTTAGTTAAACCTGCACTAGATAGATGCATCTTCCTTTGGTCTGATTCTTAGGAAAGTACTTAACTGGCCGACTGTTTTACTAGTAGCTGGTCTATTATTAGACTAGATCGCAATATTCTTATAAACACAAGATCTGAAAATCGTGCCAAAGGAAAATGGAGATGGGAACAGTGGTCCAAAAATCTGATTATTTATTCTTTTTTTATGGAAATAAATAAGAGAATGAGTTTCTATGTATTTTTTTGGCCATAATTATTCCCCAGTGGCTCAGTGGTAAAGAATCTGCCTGCAATGCAGGAGCTGCAGGAGACGTGGGTTTGATCCTTGGCTCAGGAAGATCGCCTGGAGTAGAAAATGGCAGCCCACTCCAGTATTTTCGCCAGGAGAATCTTATGGACAGATGAACCTGGTGGGCTACAGTCCATAGGGTCACAAAAAGTTGGATACTACTAAAGTGACTTAGCATACATGCATGATTATTTTATTTAGAAAGACAGAACTTTTAAAAGAATAATTTTGAATAACTTATTCATAATTGCTGTCTAAAACAAAACAACATCGACTGACAAGGAGCAGTGTCAACAGAAACATTCAAACATACTTCAGAGGTGGATCTGTAAGATAAGGTTATTTACTGAGTCAAATCTATGATTGTAAGCATGGTCTTTCCCTTTATGTTACTATGAAAGAATTGATCTAAAAACCTTTATTTAAGATGTTATGAGAAATTGACCCTTAGTGAAAATCTCCTGAGGATTAAAACACTGTAACTCACATTTTCAAAACGACTTGTCAAGATCAGAATGCTAGAGAAAAATGAACAACTGCAATCTGGCCCAGGTCATCCATGACTTTCCTTCTTGGTGAAATGTGTGTGAGGGAGTAAGTCACTTCAGTTGTGTCTGATTCTTTGCGACCTTATGGAATGTAGCCTGCCAGGCTCCTGTGTCCATGGGGATTCTCCAAGCAAGAATATTGGAGTGGGTTGCCAAGCCCTCCTCCCCAGGATCTTCCTAACCAGGGATCAGACCCATGTCTCTTACATCTCCTGCATTGGCAGGTGGATTCTTTATCACTAGAGCACCTGGGAAGCCCATTTCTTGGTGAAATGGATGGTACTAATTCTCAGCAATTTAATTTGTAATCATTGTAGCTGGAGGAGAGAATTTTTCTCAGAAGAAGGCTTCTGGAGTTTTTTTCCACATTAGGAAAAATAATAAGATTGACCATTAAATGAGACAATTTGTCAGGCATTTAAGTCAGTTTATGTTTGTGATTGGGATGGGATTTTAAGACATTGCATCAAGAGACAAATAGCTCAATTTGTCAGGAATCTGATGCCATTTTATTTGTTCTTTCTGTCATTGTAAAATATGAAAATTTCTTTAGGAAAGGTGGTTTAAAATGACTTAGGTTACCCATTAAACATCATGTAAAAAGTAAAATATTAGTACAGACCGAACCAAAGCACATACATAAGAACAGTGTATTAAAATCCTGTATTAGTTTTCTACTGCTGCCTTACTAATTGGCACAAACTCTGTGGCTTAAAGCAACACAAAGTGACCAGTCACTGTTTCCGTGGGTTAGAAGTTCAGATATGGCTTCCAGTGTGGCACAAGACTGCAGTGCATGTTACTCTTTGAGGTGTTCATTTACAATTGCTAAGAATTAAGAGGCTAATGGTATCAGGAAATGAGGCTGAAAGAAGAGAGTTTTTTCCCAGTGTCATCAAGTGTGCTCATCAGTTGCAGTTATTTTTCACAATAATACATTTGCCATCGCTGCCATCTTCAGACTAGAAGACACATGCAGTGGGCTTGATATTTTCACAGGTCAAAATTTTCGCTTCTATAGAAATTGATTTTTTTATAAATGGAATGTATTTCTAGTGCAAAGTTACTTTCTACCTGTTGGTAGGCAACTCCGTTATCTTCAAATAAATTCAATCCATGTGATGACTCCTTTCATTTCAAGTCTTTAACTTGGTCAAGGAAGAGCTCAGTGACTTTCTCTGGGGATTCAGGTGCACATGTGACAGCCAGGTTTTTCTGTCTGGAGGGTGCATTTAGGCCTCAGCTGTTCTCTGACATGTGCCAGCATGGGCAGTGGTGAAAATCATCTGGTTTGCTTGTGGGTGTATTTCCACTGCATTCACTGAGATGTTTCAGTCCTATGAACTCTACCATCAGATTTACGTATGGCTATTTCTACCCTGCTTCCCTCTGTCTACCCCCTCACCCTGTGTTTGTTGTTGTTGTTTAGAAGTATCTGACTCTTTGCAACCCCATGGACTGCAGCTCTCCAGGCTTCCCTGTCTTTCACTATCTCCTAGAGTTTTCTCAAATTCATGTTCATTGAGTTGGAAGCTATTCAACCATCTCATCCTCTATCACCCCTTCTCTCCTGCCCTCAACCTTTCCCAGCAGCAGGGTCTTTGCCAAATTGGAGCTTCAGCTTCAACATCAGTCCTTGCAACGAATATTCAGATTTGATTTCTTTTAGGACTGACTGATTTGATCTCCTTGCTGTCCAAGGGACTCTTAAAAGTCTTGTCCAGCACCATAATTTAAGAGCATCCGTTTTCTGTACCAGCCTTCTTTATGGTCCAACTCTCACATCAGTATATGACTACTGGGAAAATGTAGCTTTGACTATATGGAACTTTGTGAGAAAAGTGATGTCTCTGTTTTTTAATATGCTGTTTAGATTTGTCATTGCTTTCCTTCTAAGGAACAAGCTTCTTTTAGTTTTACCAGACCCATCTGGTATTAATAGTTCACTCTCAGTCTTTTCCAGCTTCCCCTAGGGAGCTCAGGGTGAGGGCCAGTGTGAGGTGGGTAAGGATAGCACTTTTTTTGGGTCTTAGGTCCTCACTGCCCAGACCTACCATGTGGTCATTTCTAACTGTAGCTACCCCACATACTGGGACCGATGCATCTCTAAGGAGTTCATTATCTCTTTGGACTTTTCCTCTTTCCTCAGAGTGTCCCAAACATGTCTGGCTGGATTATCCAAAATCATCCCCTATCCCCAACCTGTTGTTTTCAGTGTAGGGTATCAGGGCACTTTTCAGGATCTCAGAGACTTTTAAGCTGTCTTCCATCTCCACAGAACTCTTTCCAATCCCTCTATGCTGTTTTTTGGGGGTCAGGTTGTGTAGCTCATCATATTTTTTCTTTTCAGACTATTTGTTAAATGATATAAAATTTATGTTAGACCTTGTCTTCTCTAGAGATTAGTCCTTTCATTTAAAAATACTCAGATCTTCTGAATTAGAATCCTTGGCTTTCACAACAGTGACCCCTGCTATGAGTTGCAAGAACTTATTTAGAGCTAAAGCCAAAAACTTGCCTTTGATTCTTCATGCAGCTGTATTAGTCATGCCTCAGGCCCTGTGTGCTGCTCATTTCTTGAGGCACTGGTCACAGGAAGTGTGTGTTGGGGGTTGGGGTGGGAGTGGGTCAGGGTGATACCATGGAGTGGAGAACCTAGTATCTCAAATTCTTACCCTCTAACACATTTATGCAATATATGCACTTTAAGAAACTGCCCTTTGACTCCTCATATGAAGAATTTTCAAGGGACTTGGGGCCTTTTAGTCTAGAGAAAATAGCCTATAGAAATTGTTGACCAGTGTTTCACTGGGCTGTTATTGGGTGGAGGAGCCACCGAAAAGAAGGAGGAAGGGAAATCTCATGGACTGAATCCGTATTTGTGTCAGTACTTGACACATTTTGCTTCTGCTGTTCGAGTATTCTTTGTAAAACCCATATGAAGATAAGTCTTATCACCCTATTTTTATAGTAGAGAAACAGAGGCTCAGGAAAAGTTAAGCAAGATGCCTTGAGAGAAGCTGTAAGGTAACGTGGTCACAAGCACCCAGATTGTCTGATGTTAAACTTGGCTCTGCCACGTGTCAGCTGTGTAACATTGGACAATTATGTTTAACTCCCCGTGTCTTGGTTTTCCTAACTGTAAATGGGGTAAATGGTCTTATATACTCTTAGGGTTGTTGCGAGAATTAATGTGCTAACCTATACAAAGTAATTAGAAGAGTGCCTAGAACTCAGTAAAGGCTATAGAAGAGTTTTATACTATTAGTATTATTTTAAATAATTCTAGCCATAAAGCTATTAAGTAGCAGAGCATTAATTTGAGCACAGATCAGTCTGTTTTAAAGCAAACATATATTACCATATATAATATAATGCCAGCAGAGACATTTCTTTGCCGACTAAGGTCCGTCTAGTCAAGGCTATGGTTTTTCCAGTGGTCATGTATGGATGTGAGAGTTGGACTGTGAAGAAGGCTGAGTGCCAAAGAATTGATGCTTTTGAACTGTGGTGTTGGAGAAGACTCTTGAGAGTCCCTTGGACTGCAAGGAGATCCAACCAGTCCATTCTGAAGGAGATCAGCCCTGAGATTTCTTTGAAAGGACTGATGCTAAAGCTGAAACTCCAGTACTTTGGCCACCTCATGCAAAGAATTGACTCATTGGAAAAGACTTTGATGCTGGGAGGAATTGGGGGCAGGAGGAGAAGGGGACAAC
>SJYC01065742.1:0-40457 GCA_006408675.1 Madoqua kirkii | reverse complement strand
AGACTCTTGAGAGTCCCTTGGACTGCAAGGACATCCAACCAGTCCATTCTGAAGGAGATCAACCCTGGGATTTCTTTGGAAGGAATGATGCTGAAGCTGAAGCTCCAGTACTTTGGCCACCTCATGTGAAGAGTTGACTCATTGGAAAAGACTCTGATGCTGGGAGGGATTGGGGGCAGGAGAAGAAGGGGACGACAGAGGATGAGATGGCTGGATGGCATCACCTACTTGATGGGCGTGAGTCTGAGTGAACTCCAGGAGATGGTGATGGACAAGGGGGCCTGGCGTGCTGCGATTCATGAGGTCACAAAGAGTGAGACACTACTGAGCGGCTAAACTGAAATGAACTGAACTGAGGAAGGCCTCAGATGTCAAATCACCAGAAAATTAAAAAGCTATGGTCAATGTCCTCTACTAAAGACAGATTATGATCTTACAAAATTTATGCCAGGTTCATGAATCTTGTTCAGTGTTTATCAAGAGAAATTTGAAGTATATGTGCTAAACATGACAAAAATCAGTCACATCTTCTGATATTTACACAGAATATTAACACCAAAAAAATGTGGTTGACTTTAACCTGAGATCTTTCTTCATTCACTCATGTATGTTTCTTAAATATAACTCTTCCTATTATTTCTTCATATAGACTACAAGTTGGAAAGGTGATTGGAAGTAAGTGATGGAAACATATTTGTTTAATGACTGAAGAATCTAGAAAGGACTAAAACCCTCAGTATTATCTACCTCTAATTGCTCAGAAAGTTAAGAATCTGCCTGCATTGCAGAAGACCTGAGTTCGATCTCTGGGTTGAGAAGATCCCCTGTAGAATTCCATGGACAGAGGAGCCCCGAGGGCCGCAGTCCATGGATTACAACCAACACTTTCACTTTCAATGCAATATCCAGCACCTGGTTGCAAGTGTACCTTAAATTGTAGTTGGTATTACCACATACAAATTCTAGAGGATGAAATGGCAGCCCACTCCAGTATTCTTGCCTGGAGAATCCCATGGACAGACCAGCCTGGCAGGCTATAGCCTATGGGGTCACAAGAGTCAGACATGACTTAGCAACTAGACCAGCACCACATATGAATTAGCTGTTTTGGATATGAATTTTTAATTTGTTTTGTTTTAGAAACAATGTGATTTTTAAAAAGCAACTTTTTTTTTAATGGTAATCTTCCAGTATTCTTGCCTAGGAAATCCCACGAACAGAGGAGCTATGCCAAAGCCTCTGACTGTGTGGACCACAACAAACTGCAAAATTCTGAAAGAGATGGGAATACCAGACCACCTTATCTGCCTCCTGAGAAATCTGTATGCAAGTTAATCATTGGGTTGCAAAAGAGTTGGATGCAATTGAGCATACATGCTAGACATCCTGGAATGTGAAGTCAAGGGGGCCTACGAACAAAGCTAGTCGAGGTGATGGAATTCCAGATGAGCTATTTCAAATCCTGAAAGATAATGCTGTTAAATTGCTGCATTCAACATGCCACCAAATTTGGAAAACTCAGCAGTGGCCACAGGACTGGAAAAGGTCAGTTTTCATTCCAATCCCAAACAAAGGCAATGCCAAAGAATGTTCAAACTACTGCATAATTGTACTCATCTTACACGCTAGCAAAATAATGCTCAAAATTCTCCAAGCCAGGTTTCAACAGTATGTGAAGAACTGTGAACGTCCAGATGTTCAAGCTGGGTTTAGAAAAGGCAGAGGAACCAGAGATCAAATTGCCAACATCCACTGGATCATCGAAAAAAGCAAAAGAGTTCCAGAAAAACATCTATTTCTGCTTTATTGACTATGCCAAAGCCTTTGACTGTGTGGACCACAACAAACTGTGCAAAATTCTGAAAGAGATGGGAATACCAGACCACCTTATCTGCCTCCTGAGAAATCTGTATGCAAGTCAAGAAGCAACAGTTAGAACTGGACATGGAACAACAGACTCTTCCAAACTGGGAGAGGAGTATATTAAGGCTATATATTATCACCCTGCTTATTTAACTTATATGCAGGGTATATCATGCAAAATTCCAGGCTGATGAAGCACAAGCTGGAATCAAGATTGCTGGGAGAAATGTCAATAATGTCAGATATGCAGATGACACCACTCTTACGAGAGAAAGCAAAGAGGAACTAAAGAGCCTCTTGATGAAAATGAAAGAAGAGAGGGAAAATGTTGATTTAAAACTCAATATTTAAAAAAACCTAAGATTATGACATCCAGCCCCATCAGTTTATGGCAAATGGATGGGGAAATAATGGAAACAGTGAGAGGCTTTATTTTGGGGGCCCAAGATCATATCTGGGGGGCTTCCTTCATGGCTCAGTCAGTGAAAATCTGCCTGCAATGCAGGAGACCCGAGTTTGATTCCTGGATCGGGAAGATCCCCTGGAGAAGGAAATGGCAACACACTCCAGCATTCTTCCCTGGAGAATCCCAGGGACAGAGGAGCCTGGCAGGCTACATTCCATGGGGCTGCAAGAGTCAGACATGACTTAGTGACTGAACCACCACCAAAATCACTCCAGATGGTGACTATAGCCATGAAATTAAGAGACGCTTGCTCCTTGGAAGCAATCTATGACCAACCTAGACAGCATATTAAAAAGCAAAGACATTACTTTGCCAATAAAGTCAAACTATGGTTTTTCCAGTAGTCATGTATGGATGTGAGAGTTGTACTACAAAGAAAGCTGAGAGCTGAAGAATTCATGCTTTTGAACTGTGGTGTTGGAGAAGACTCTTGAGAGTCCCTTGGACTGCAAGGGGATCCAACCAGTCCATTCTAAAGGAAATCAGTCCTGAATATTCACTGGAAGGACTGATATTGAAGCTGAAGCTCCAACACTTTGACCAGCTGATGGGAAGAACTGACTCATTAAAAAAGACTGATACTGGGAAAGATTGAAAGCAGGAGAAGAAGCAGATGACAGGATGAGATGGCTGGATGGCATCACCGACTCAATGGATAAGAGTTCAAGCAAGCTCCGGGAGTTGGTGATGGACAGGGAAGCCTGGCGTGCTGCAGTCCATGGGGTTGCAAAGAGTCGGACACAACTGAATGACTGAACTGAGCACACATGCACGACTTAAAAACAAAACAGGGTTTGCAGCCCAGTGTAGTGAAAATAGCATTATACCAGGAGCAAGAAACGCTTGGGTTCCAAATGCCTCTCTGAGAAGCCAAACTCTTGAACCTTATTGCATTATCTATCATTTATAGGATTAGATGACTAATGGGACTAGATCATTATGATTTACTTTGGTTTTAAGCCCCTATAGTCTTATGAATTAACTCTGTAAGAAATGTTAGGCTCAAAGTTTATTACATAAAAAAATATTCATCTTTGCTAAAGAACATTTTAAGGAATTTAAATTTACGACATCATGGTTACAGGACCACCCTAAACGCAGAATGACAAAACCATCAAGAAAGGTGTACACACAACTTAATTTGTGCCAACAAAATTTTACTACAGTATATACCAAGATCTTTCCTAGGTGGCAAGTTCAAGAAGAATGCAAAAAACCCCAAATTGGTACATTATAGCAAACACTTAAAATTAAAATATTATGTCTTTAAGATCTGGATCAAACTAAAGGCCCTTACCCCAGGGGGCTTCCCTGGTGGCTCAGTGGTAAAGAATCTACCTATCTATGTAAGAGACAAGGGTTTGATCTCTGGGTCAGGAAGTTCACTTGGAGAGGGAAATGGCAATCCAGTATTCTTGCCTGGGAAATCCCATGGACAGAAGGAGGCTGGTGGGCTACAATCCAAGGGGTGGCAAAGAGCTGGACATGATTCAGAGACTATACAACAACCACCACTGACCCCTGGGCATTCATTAGTCACAGAGCCCCTGGGGAGACAGAGGCAGAGGCAAATCCAGATTTCCCAGTGTGGTAGGGCTAAAGGGTGGAGAGCCACACGTACCTGGGACATCCTCTCGCGGTGCTTGGCCTCCAGCCTCTCCTTGGCTTTCTGGAAATGGGCGTGCTCATTCTCATCTCCAGGCGTCTCAAGATACTTGTCAACGGCGTCAGGGGTACTGGCTGCTGTTGTAGGAACTATAACACAGAAGGAAAGAAGGTTTAAGGAGAGTGACAGAACATACAGTCATTTCAAAAGAAAACCTTATTTTCTGATTATTCCAGAACAAAGAATTTAGTAAAGAAGCACAAACAAGATGTTAATGCCGTTTAAGAGAACATGAGACATTTGCAGCACAGTACAGGTATGTTTCACCCCTTTCAAGAATAGAGTGAAGAAAAATCTTGAAAATGGTCTTTTGTGATTATAATAACTTTAAAATTCCCTGCAAAACAAGCATGCATAGAGCAAAACAGTTGGTGTTTAACACAGATATGGTGCATCAGATCCCTATGTCTTGAGAGAGTAATGTTTGTAGTCCTGAAAGTAAACAGTGGTATCAATATCACACCTTAAGATTTCTGAAAAGGGCAAGGAAATCTCAAAATCAGCATGCTGCAGAATAACTGCAGCTAAGAAGAAGAAATTCCTACACGAGATTTTAGATATCTGGTCAGAAAGTATCTGAAACATTACTGATAAATTCATAAGTGTCAATACATTCATTTTTAAAATCACAAAAGGAGCTTTCTGTCTTCACAATTTGGCAATAGTCAACCAATTCATTATACCAGTTGTCAAAAGGAAACTAATTTCTATTTTGAATTCCACTTACACTGCTGAGGGATATTCCTGAATTGCAACACATACTGCTATATTATGTGGAAAAATAAATACCCATAAAATTGAAGAGTGTATGTACTATAAAGCAAAAATGTCTGAAACTCATGAGCCGAGTAAATTATAATGCCTATACCAGCAGTTTTACAAAAGATCAGTAATGACTAGTGAGAATTCAGAGCACTTATGAGCTTATTAAAAAACCCAACATGAAAAGAAAAGGTTTTGACTTAAAAAAGAAAGTATATTCAACCCGAAAAATGAAATTACGTGTTTTCACTATATTCTCAAGCCAAATCAATTTAAGTGTTTTATTCAAAAGATTCGTCAACCATCACCAATCTAAGTATTCTTCTTTGCTAACCTTACCTGATTACTTGACTATTTATTATATTTGAGATCTAATATTCCAAAAATAACTTAAATGAGAAGAATTAACTGCTAGCTCATTTTGAAGCTAAACAGTAAGATCAGTGTCTTTTACACATGTTTGGAAGATTGAAGGCAAAAGGAGAAGTGAGGGCAGAAGATAGACGGTTGGTTGGCATCACCGACTCAGTGGACATGAGTTTGTGCAAACTTGGGGAGATACTGGAGGACAGGGAAGCCTGGAGTGCTGTAGTTCATGGGGTTTCAAAGAGTCAGACAGAAGTCCATGATTGAACAACAAGGGGAGAAAAAAACACCTGGAATGTTCCCATCTAAAGGCTCTAAAACAAGAAAGCTTTCATGTTATATAATTAAATAATGAATATAATCTTAAAGAGAGAACTATTCATTTTTATTTCTTCCCTTCTACTTCAATCACTGTGTAATAATTCTTTTCTAAAAAAATAAAAGCAGTTTAGTTGTCAATCCAGATGTTTTTCTGAAGTGGAAGGAAGGAGGCGGGGCATATTACTGGCATTTTTTTCTCCCAGATACCAGGGGATTTTTGAGTCGACTTGTCTGAAACTGGCAGAGGGTATACATATTGAAAGACATTGGCCCCCATCTTCTGTGTAATAGACAAGAGAGTGTGTATTCAGCCACAAAAAGGAAGAAAGGAGGAAAAGAACACCAACTGTGTAATCAGGCACACCATGGTTTCAATCACAGCTTGATTCAGTCTTTCTTAGATGAGCTATGACCCAGGGCAAGTAACTTAAGCACTCTATGTTCCAGTTTATTCATCTATCCAGTGGTGACAACATGCCAGCGTATTAGGAGTGCTGGGAAAATGAGATGCTGCCCCATGTGTCTGTCACTCCATAGAAAGGGTGGTACACAGGGCGCTTCATTCACGTTAGCACCCTGCCCTTCTCCTTTGCTCACTTTTCTATCCTAATTCAAATCTTAGCACTTATCCTAACCACAGGAAGAACCAGCTACTTTTATTTCACATCTACTGAAAATGAATTGCACGTAGGACCATGAAGTACCATGGAGAGGAAAAAAAAATATGTACTTTTCTAAAAAATCTTCAGTATGACTTGCATAAAAGGCTGAAATTACTAAAAATTTAACCTAATTTTTAAGACTGAGAAATAATTTTCAATTAAGTTTTTTTTTTTTGTTAAAAAACAAAGGTACATGTTCTCCAATCAAGTTAAGCAAATCATATGCATATATCGATATGCATGTCATGTCCCCACCTGACATGGAAGTAGCATTTAGCATTTTTCAAAGGTTTTAATCATTTTCTCATCTTTGCTGACAGCAAATGAGAACAAGTTAAAGTTCTTTTGGCATAGTAAAATCTGGCAGAATGCTATAATTAGGCTAACTGTATTTCACATTTTGGATAAATGAAAATGTATAAAGGTTAGGGTCATATTCACAGATCAAGATAGCCAACAGTTGTAAGTCGCTGTAAACCATAGCATGGCACCCTGTTTGAAAAACTGAAATTGTAAAAGTTACAAGTAGGAAGTAACTTATGGTTTACTCCAACTCTTATAATTTTCAGATCTACTATTTTATGGAAAGAGAGAAACACTACAATCTGAGTCCACTGTAATCTTATTAGCCTAAGTTGAAATGTAGCTTTGCAATATTAAGAATTAAAGAATAAAGAAATCAGCAAGCAAGTTATATTAATAGGATGAAAAATATTTTAAAAGTATTAAAACAAATTTTGGGAAAAAGGAAAGATATATAAATCTTTTATTACAAATGTATTTCATTTAATTGAGGAATCTTTCTCAGCAAATCCTTGTTGCTGGCCCCTGATGCTTCCTTTGGTTGAGGATTTTAAGAGACTTTCTTTCCTTTTCTTTTTAATTTTTTGGCCATGCTGTGGCATGTGGGAGCTTAGTTCCCCAATCAGGAACTGAACCTGTGATTCCTGAAGTGGAAGCTCAGAGTCCTAACCAGGGGACCACCAGAGAACTCCTTTTCTTTAATTTTTAATTCAAACTTCTTAGTCATTCACACTTGCCCTCTGTATCTCAATTGGTGCTAAGTCACTGAAAATCTCCTGTACTCATACCAGTCAGAAATCAGATCACTGTCTAGTCAAGGAGAGAAGAATGATATATCTTCATATTTTAAAATGCATATAGTATACTGTTATGACTGCCCTGCAGCTGGTGAGGAGAAAGGGGAAAATGTTTCAAGTTTGCTCAGAGAGCTCAGCATCTATGTCCTTAATTTTCCTAGATCCTACAGACATGGTCATACCAGGACTGGCTGTTATTTTGTGATCAAGTCCATGGTAGGCCAGAGACATGATAACAAGCATGGCAGGCAGAGGCAGGAAAGCCTGTGCTCTAAGGCCTCTACCCTTTCAAGGTGCTTCCTTTGGGGGAAGGAACATCAAGGAATGTCAGGAATGTTCCAGGCCACAGGGAACAGGAAGCTGTATATCACTGGCCACTTAAACCATTTTAGAAAACAGAAACTAACTGGAGAGTTTATTTTTGTTGCATTTTTAAAAAAACAACAAAAAACACAGAGCAGTTATCCTGCTCAGAGACCTCTGAGATTCCTTAAAAACTGTGATACAGGCTCAGATTTCCAGGTTGGCCAAATAATAATATCCTCTGTTCATTAGTGTCTACTGTGCCAGGGACTTCACTGTATTCTCATTTAATGGATGGGGAGGAAAAAAAAACCAAAACATTAGCCTGTTTCACGTTTACTGTGTAGAAAGGAAAGACCATCAACAACTTACTCACATCCCCAGACACACACAAGTAAGTCTGAATTCAGGATTGGGTAAACCATGAAGAGGCTATGAAGTTAATATTTAAGCAGTAAGGGGCTAATCCATCGACATGTCTGGGGAACTGGAAAGGGTTTGGTTTGTTAATGAACAACCTATATTGGCAAAAGATATGCTTTGTTATGATAACTGCCAGCCTATTTTCTAACAAATAGTTTCCTGCTCTGAATACTATCTGGTGGATGACCTCCAACTAGCATTCAGCAGCAGCAGTAGGGCTATGATAAACAGAGGTCAGGAGAGAGAGCTCCTTGAGTTTGAACCTGAACGTCTTCTAGCCTGTGGTCTCTGTACACGCTCCTTCGCGCCTCCTGCAAGCATGCCCACTCAGTCTATTCGCCCTTCTGCAGAAAATCAGACTTAACCATCTTCAGCTCTAACTTTTGACCTCCAGCTGCCAAATCATTAGCAGCCCACTCAATCATGTGCCTAGGCATTTAACTTTAAAGGGACCTTCACATTGCTTTTCTTAGTCTAGTCTCATCACAGCTTCATAGAATATAATTATATTTCTTTTAATACTAAGAATGGGCGTCTAAAGTAATACCAAATAAAAACACGCAACAGAAATGCAGTTTCGATTCATAGCATGTGACTGCCGCAATCTGAAACATCCTGCTTCCAAGAATTCAGTGGCATTCTGGGGAGTAATGCTTTCAAGAAAGTTCCTGTTGTTTTTCTTTTTTGCAACCCTGGGAGGTTAGAGGTATCTGAGAAGCTGCATAGCGGCTGGGATGTAGACTCCGCTGTCTCGAGTGTGTGCCTATTCTTTGTTCCTCCATTCAACAAATCAACAAATAAATATTACAGTCCCTAAAACCCATGGCAGAAACAGTGAGTGAAACAAAACCTTTCTCCTGGTGGAGTTACATGCTAGTGAGAGAAACAAACAGCACTGTACACGCACCAAGACAACTGTAAATCACATTGCTACAATGTGATCTGTATTGTGAAGACAAAGAAACAAGAGCAGGGTTAAGGAAAAACAGGAGTGCCAGGAAGGTGGGGGGAGACTGCAGCAGGCTCTGTCTAATTGAGAAAGTGAGGTTCACACAAAGAGCTGAACTAGTCTTATTTCCGAGTTACCCGCTGGAGGTACAGGCAGATGAAGAAACCAGCGCAAAGGCCTTTGGAGGTGAGTGTGCCTGGCAAATCCCAAGAGGAGCAAGGTCTATGTGACCATAAGTGAGGAAGCAAGTGAGACAGGAAAGGAAAAAGCGACAGGCTATGAAGGGCCTTGAAGCCACGGTGAGGACTGTGAGAAGCCCATGTGGGTGGTTTGGAGGAGAGAAGACTGATGTGATGTGTTCTAAGAGGATCGTTTCAGGGACTTTGCTGGTAGCTCAGTGGTTAAGACGTCACCTTGCAATGCTGTGGGTCTGGGTTCCATCCCCAGTTGGGGAGGTAAGATCTCACATGACTTGGGGGCCAAAAAACCCAAAACATAAAACAGAAATAATATTGTAAAAAAAATTTAATAGGGATCTTAATAAAAGGTCCACATCAAAAATTAATAATAAAAGGACTGTTTTGTCTGCTAAGGGACAAAGCAGAAGGTAGTCTTTCAAGAGTATTAATAAAAGATGAAGATGAGGATGCCTTGGAAAGTTAGCAGGGAGGTGGTGAGGGGTTTTCATGGAAGGTACCCCCAATGCCCACATACAGAGCATGAGAAAGGGCATAGGTTGGCTTCTTTTTCTCACCCCTGAATGCTGTTTCCTAAACCACAGACCACAGGTAACCTAATACTAATGGTTAGTATTGTTTTCACAAGTTGGTGAAGGTTCATTTCAGTTTTGATAATGATGCATCCATGCCTGTCACAACATTTCCACTTCACACTGTAATCTCTGTTAATATCAGCCACAGCTCTATTTTTTGAGGAAGTGAGGATGGTGGGGGAGGTAAGTGGATTTGCTTTCAGTTTATTACAAACTCTGGTGCTGTACCTGATGTTCCTGTCACAACAATCCACTACCATCATTGGTGACATGGTGCCAATGAAACATTTTCTTCCCTTGTTTCCTCCTAGAAAATTTAGTAATTTAAAGGGAAGTTACTTCAAACAAAGATGCCTAATGTCTTTGGGTGTGGTGGCTGTTGTTCAGTTGCTAAGTCCTGTCCGACTTTGCGACCCCATGGACTGCAGCACGCCAGGCCTCTAGTTTGCTCAGACTCATGACCACTGAGTCAGCAATGCCATCCAACCATCTCATCCTGTCGCCCCCTTCTCCTCTTGCCCTCAGTCTTTCCCTGCATCAGGGTATTTTGCCATCAGTCGGCTCTTCCCATCAGGGAGCCAAGATGGGATGTGGCAGAGATCCCTTTCTTAGAAAAGATGGAGAAGCCTTGTGTCAGGGACACAATCAAATTTAGCTGCAAATGCACCAAATGCTCATTTTAGTTCTGATTTTGTAATCACTGCATAATACTCCCTGTCATAGTCATAGTAAAGACAGCAAGAACTGGGTATCAGAAACATTGCCCTGATAGTGAAAAATTGCCCTGATCATTTTGATATTTGTTCATTTCCTCAATCTCTAGGGGTGACACATAATTTAAGGCTTAGGATACAAAAGGAGAAACCATCTTCAAACAGTAACACCTATGACTACCTCTCTAAGCAAACACCCATGAATGGCATTTAGTCAATATATAAATGTTAGATTCTAGCAAGAAAATTTGGTGGTCTCCTTTCATCAGCAAAAAGGCAATTTATCTCTATAGCATTGACAACCCAAGATAAAAGTAAACCAAGATCTACCCGGTCACTACCCTATCACTGAAAATCCTATTTTATATGGAGCTAGCAATGCAGTCACATGAACTGACTGTGATTTATATGATGGGTGGCAATAAGGGTAATTGATATATAGGGAATAAAAGCCTGTAAAGGAAGACTTGATGAAAAAATTTCATCTTGCAACATGGCAGAGTGTATAGACTGCCATCCCAACTTAAAAAAAAAAAAAAAAGAAAAAACGTCTATTCCTCCAACTGCAAAATAACGAAAATCCCTAATTCCTTCTAAGCTCAAATATTTATCAAGTCCTAGTTAGAAGAGACATTTATAATGTGCAAATGAAGTTTGTGATCCTTACATGTGATACTGGACTCTCTACAAGGAAAAAAAAAAAAAGACCAAAGGCCCTTCCATGGATATGCCCTTGTATCACACTTATTTTACAGTGAGTGCAGTCGTAGTTGGCAGATTATCAATGCACTGTGTGGACAGAAGGTAATAAAAATGTTATCTGGGCTGTGTTTACTCTAGTCAAGCTTCATTTCTTTTTTATCTCTTATGGACAAATATTGATGGGGGAATTTTGTCAAATATGTCAAATGAGATGAATGCTGGTATGATTTTTATTAATATCTACATTCTATTTAGCACAATGCACCAAAACCTAAGAGCAAGTTCAGTCTGAATCTGAAAACCATGTGTGAAGTCACAGTGACATTCACTGGCCTTCAGGACGTCGTAAGCTTCAGTTACTGTATTTTTGTCAACTTGTCAGAGCTAGGCTCCATTTCATTCATGGTGGATCATGTCACTTGCCGCTCAATAGAGGAGTTAAAAAAGTTAAGAGCTTCAATATTGTCCACTTTCAGAGAGACTGTCGATCCCTGGGTCAGGAGGATGCACTCACTGGAGGAGGAAATGGCAACCCGCTCCAGCATTCCTGCCTGGAAAATCCCATGGACAGAGAAGCCTGGTGGGCTACAGTCCATGGGGCTGCCAAGGGTTGGACACGGCTGAGTGACGCACATAGCCACGAAAGCCGATAGAATTCTTAGCTTCTATGGAGGTCTTCAGGATAAAACTAGTTTCAGTCTATGTCAGTCTCGCACAGCAATCTTTCCCTTCCCTTGTGCAATTTGTTTTATTTAATTCTGGCACATCCTTGAGTCTCATTATATTGATAAACTGTCAACTTATTGAAGGCAAGTATTGGGTTAACTTTGCTGGTGTCCCTCAACATTAAAGTTAGTAGCAACATGTCCCAGGCTCAACGGGCTTATTAAATCAGGGGTTGGCCTGCTGGTCTCTCATTGGAACACAGCTGTATCTATTCATTTACCTATTGTATGAGAATGCTCTCACACTATTGCTGCCAAGTTGAGTACTTAAAATAGAGACCATTTGCCGTGCAACCTAAATACTGACTCACTGGCCTTTTATAGAAAATTTGCTGACTTTCTTTTTCCTGAATTTCATATAACTTTTATTATGGTAAAATATACATAAAATACTACATACTATATTCACATAACTTAGAGATTATTTTGTATGATGACTGTGATGGAACATAATGTACATAATTTTAATTTACTTATTAAACTTTTTATTTTATATTGGTCTGTGTGTGTTAGTTGCTCAGTCATGTCCAACTCTTTGCGACTCCACGGACTGTAGCCTACCAGGCTTTTCTGACCATGGAATTCTCCAGGCAAGAATTCTGGAGTGGATTACCATTCCATTCTCCAGAGGAGCTTCCCAACCCAGAGACTGAAGCCTGGTTTTCTGCTTTGCAGGCAGATTCTTTACCGTTTGAGCTATAGGGAAGTCTTTTATATTGGGATATAGCCAATTAACAATGTTATGATAGTTCAGGTGAACAGCAAATGGACTCCGTCAAATATATCCATGTATCCATTCTGCCTCCAATTCCCCTCCCACCCGGGCTGTCACATAACATTGAGCAGAGTTCCTCATGCTATGTAGTAGGTCCTTGTTGATTATTCATTTGAAATACAGCAGTGTGTACATGTCAGTGTCAGATTCCTTAACTATCCGTTTTCTCCGTTGCTGACTCTTACTGAGCTATCCACTTCTTCTTCTTTGCAAAGAGCTAAGGAAGAGAGCACACATATAAGAGCATTTTTACTGTTCTTAGTAAATGAGATTTTTTTTTTTTAAATGCTGGTTTGCTGAGCAAATCAATTGTTTTCAATGTTAGGGTTTTTCACTGTGATAGTCTGGTGGAAAAAAGCATTGCTTTTATCCTGACAATTTCTGGATATGAAAGATGTGGCTTCTCATACTTGTCAATGGAACAGAATTTATTGGCACTGATATGACACAAAATTTAATGCACCATTGTGTCTTTTAATGCTTTTAATTGTTTTTAATAATGCTTGGCAGTTTCATAAGAAACATCAGAGTTCCATAGTATGAGAGAATGTGCTAACAGGAACCAATATTTGCTCTTTCACAATCAGAAGAACAAGAATGGTGAAGAACAATGTTTCAAGTCTGGCCAAAGAAGAGATGGCCTTGGAGTTATGACAGGGCACTGCAAAGCCAGGACAGCACCTTCTATTCAAAGGCCACACAGTGGGTTATTCACTGTTTGCAAATAGCGTCTAAGGCAATAACCTCAGAGTCTGGGGACAGTGGTTTGGCCTTATCTGATACGTTCCAATTCCTTTTATATTCTCTGGAAGTGTGCTAGTCTATTTTGTGCTCTCTGGATCATTCTGATGTGCCTAGAAATCAATCTTTACCCCCTGCCTCCCCACCCCAAAACTGTATGAGGTTAGACCTAAACCTTTGCACAGACCCTATGGCCATGAACACCATGCCAGAGTGCATCTTAGACGTCAAGAAATCTGTGCAGCAAGGCTACACGGCCTCTCTACAGATGGCCCTTCTCTACCATGAGTTGGGATTCGATGAAACCAAGATGAAACAGAAGAGGTACATCATGCACACCTCCAGCCCAGGGGTTTGCTGCTTTCTTCTCTGCTTCCCTGGCAGTGCTTACACTGAAGCAGAAAGCTCAGAAGAGCAACTGTAGCCTTTCCCCTGTGTGCCTGTGTGTTCCGTCACTTCAGCTGTGTCTGCTTCTTTGTGACCCTATAGACTAGAGCCCACCAGGCTCCTCTGTCCAAGGGATTCTTCAGGCAGGAATACTGGAGTGGGTTGCCATGCCCTCCTCCAGGGGATCTTGCCAACCCCCAGGGATCGAACCCACGTCTCCTGTGAATACTGCATTGCAGGCAGATTCTTTAACATTGAGCCACCTGGGAAGCCCAACTTCTCCCTTAACTTGCAAATACAGAGAGCTGGGATAGTGGACTGACTAAATGAATTTCATAAACATCTCTGAGAACTGGAGGCTTCTAGCAACGCCTTCAAGTTTACGGAAGGTTTACCTGTTTCCACCAGCCTGGTTATGTCTTGAAATCAGATTTGGGCAAACTACTAGTCTAAGATCAGGGGTTCTCAATGGGGTGCCATTTTATACTCCACAAGGCACTGTGGTGAGCTCTAGAGACATTATGAATTATCACAGCTGGGCTGGTGTTACTGTCATCATGGGTAGAGGCCAGGGATGCTGCTAAACATCCTCTAAGCGCAGGACGGCACCCACAGTGAATTAAATGACCCCAAATGTCAGCCGTGCTGAGGCTGAAAGATCTTGAGTTAGATGTCATTTGTGCCTCAGCCTCACTGCAGGGGAAGGGGCCAAAGATGAATCATTGGGTCATTTCCTATGGCCAGACCCTTTGGTGCAGCTGGCTGACTAGAAATTGGCATGGTACTCTTTGAGATTAAAAGCATCTGTTTGCCTTTTGAGATGCAGTCTGATGAGAAGAACACTAGGGAAAAAAAGATCATACTCTCATGTTTGAAACATGAACTTATCAATAAATATTTATGCAGAAATTTTATTGTTCATAAACACTGCACTGGGCCAACTGAATGTGAAACCTTGGCATCGTCCTAACCCACAAAACCCAGGTTTCATAAATTTTTAATCCCAGTGGAAAAGGGATTTTTTAAAGGATTCAAACCCATAAATTTATGAGTAAAATCAAAGTTCTTAGCTTCAGCTCTCTACCCTCTCTACTTGTAGTTTATTATTTTTAAAAACATATTGCATTTTTTTCTTTATTTTTGGACTGCATTGGGTCTTCACTATGGTGTGCAGGCTCTTTCTAGTTTTGGCATGCAGGATTAATTGCCCCACTGCATGTGGAATCTTAGTTCCCAGACCAGGCATCAAACCCACGCACTCTGCATTGCATGGTGGCTGTTAACCATTGGACCAGCAGGAAGTACCTCTACCTAGTAGGGTTTAGATTATCATCTGTGATAACAAAACTAAAAAAATAATGAAGTGTCTCTTAAAATTGCAGTGTTCAAAAATGGTTTTTATGACAAAGATTTGAAATCTAGAAATGCCTAATTATAATAATAGGAAGTCTTGATAAGAAAATTACTGTATTCATAATGAAGACCATCACACTTTTTCTCCATGCAAGTGATCATCTTATCAGTTTAACTGAAGAGCTTTTCCTAGCTCGTTTCACACTTATTTGACTAGCAGCAACTCGGACTGAGACACCTAGAAGATCACCCACCTTTGTGAATCGAGATGTCCTCCAATTAGCCCTAGGTTGGTGAAGCAGCCAAGAGCAAGCTTCAGCTGTCGAATCAAAAGGGCTTGTTCACCTTTCTCAGTTTGGTTCATTTTCTCTAACTCCAGCCTGCTGACTGCATTTGACCTCCAGATGACCATGAGTTTTTCAATTCAAATGTACAGCTTTGCTATAAATAAGAGAGCGGAGCTGTGCAGGCTATAAATAACTAGAAATTATATGCTTTCTCCCGGCCGTTTGCACTAGCACTGCAAAACCCTTCACTTTCAGTGATTGAACGGCCTCTGTAGGTAGACAAGAAAATATAACTGCCCACATCACTTCACCCTCCTAGAATGGAAAGGTGTTAGGATCCCAAACACAGTACAAGTAGATGGAAAAAATGACTGGAAAAAGAAAATTACAACAGATTGTCAGTGTCTGTGGCGAAGAGTTGAGAAAACAAGTACTCCATGAAAAGAAATTTATTGAATGATGATGCTCATTCCCAGTAATGAAAAAAAACAGAAAAAGGTAATTTTTTAAATGCTTAAAGTGATATAAAATGAAACTTAAGGTAAAAATAATGACTGTTTTTGTAAAAGGGTGGGAAAGCTTTAATTTACTGATGCAGGCTATATTCATGGCATTTAGGAAAAAATGATTTTAATATTTGTCATCCATTTCCCACAGTTTTCTGTACTCTTAAGATGAGCTTCTATTTGCTAACCCAGCAAACAGTACCAGAAACTGTTGGCCATTTGGAGCATAGCCACAGTATCATTTAGGTTTAAACCTGGACCTGCCACCTATGATGCTATGATGGCTGGGGACAAGTCACCAAGTTCTTAAAGCTTCATGTTTTTTCTTGCATGCACAAAGGAAATGAGCAAAATGGACATAAAATTCCTAAGAAAAGAGATGATCTATGAAAAATGCCTCATAAAATGCAACACTCCTTGCAGCTCAATGTACTCTCAGTCTCACAATATAAAATCTATAGTTTTTCCTCGTCCTTCTATGTCTACCCACTTGCCATACTTTCAACTAAAACTTATCTTTTTAAAGACAAGATCATTAGCTTCATCATTGTGAGACTAGGTTTTTTTTCAGGATGATAAAGACAAATGCTAATTTTCATTGTATCCAAGCTACAACTCCAGTGTGTCTTTCCCTCCAGCAACCACAAGCATCAATGTTTTCTATCATCCCTAACCTAATGTTGGATGAATCTGTTTTGGGATGTAATCCAAATTTTAAATGAGTGACTATGTATTTGACACCACTGAAATCATCACAATGTACAGTCATTATAAGGCAGGTTGACATAGCATTTCTTTATAAAGTACTTTCTCTGCATGTTAATGATGAAATCAGAAGTTGGGCACGTCTTTCCCATTAGTGGTGCATTCAGGGAGGGGAAGGAGAAGTCTGAATTCTAGAAGTGACCGTTCACTTCCTAAAGCCTAACAGCTGTCTGTAAACACACATACTTGAAGCCTCTGCATACATATTAGTCCACATATTTAGTACAACGCATGCACATTAAATGCTTAAATGAGTCACTCATACACATGGGCTCATGCTAAATCACAGCATCTTGTGAGCTTTAGGAAGTAGTAATGCCAAATAAAACACAAAACAAGGCTGTATAAACAATATTTTATAAAACCACATGAAATAGAGAGGAAACTGATTAGAAATAGCATAAGCTAGGTCAAAGCTCTTAGCCTGACACTGCAAGTTACCTGGCAAAATCAGACAGAATTACAATCAAGGCAACGGAAATAAACATTTTTGTTAAAAGACAGGTGTTCAAGAAACACAAAACCATGCAAAGGTGAGGATGCTGGAGCTACCATCCAGCCATGCAATATACTCCTCCCTCCTCCCTTCCGTCGAGTGAATGACAACATACGTTTAACAGGATCTTGGGGAAGAGGTTCCTGGGTGGTCTTGAGTAAACTGTGGGACACTATGGAGAAAATAAGACAATATAACTAAAAACAAAAACAGAAACATGGGAATGATGGATGAAACTAAATGACATGATTCTACTGACCAAAGGGAAAAACAGAAACAAAAACACTGACTTAAAAACAAAAAGTGAAACAAATGTTCTGAGTTTGAGCCATAGTACTAAACAACATGGAACCAAAGTAAATATACAACATTAGACATATTTCCACAAAAAATCATGGATTGTGGACATTCTGCCTCTGATGGTACATCCCAGTACCCTGCGGAAGCATTTCTTGCTCCCATCCAGCTGCTTAATGTCAGCATCAGCAGTTCCCATTCGCCCTTTGGTATTTCATTCATTTCACCATTCTAAGGGCAGCCCTGGCCCTCAGCTCTGGCTACTTGTTGAGGCCTTTAGTGTCCACTTACATCTGTCCACTCTTCTAATTGACCTTCAGCCTCTCTTGTTTGCTTTCTTGACATTATTACTCTAAACCCATCTTCTTTGAAACTAAGTACTGACTGCTTGTCCATTATACCTTCATTGGGAGCATCTCTTTTGCAAACTTCTGGGCAAAGTATGTGTCATCCAGAGATTCCATCTGGTCTGTGATCACGCCCATGCCTCTGGCTCCCAGTCTGAGTTACTCAAAATAGTCAAATGGAGATGGTGTGCTTTGAAGGTAATAGTTTGAAGGTAATAGTAATGGTTTTTATGTTTTTTTGTGTGTGTGGTGGGGGGGCTGCATAATTTCTATTTTTTTTGGCGACACCCTGCAGTATGTGGGATCTTAGTTTCCTAACCAGCCAGGGATCAAACACGTGCCCCCTTCAATGGAAGCTCAGAGTCTTAACAAGTGGACTGTCAGCGAATTCCTGATACCTTTTAATTCTTGAAGCAAATTCACAACTATTAATAATTTTTATTAGTTCTTTCTTATTATATGTATATATTTATATACATACCCATGCATACATATTCACATTAAGGGGGAAAAAAGTTGGACATCTGCCAGGAAGTCTCCCCCCAGCAGGAAAACCAGTTAGAATCACTATAACAAAAGTCCTCTATTCAAGAGGCTCCAGGCAACAGAATCTACCACCGTCCTCCAAGTTACCTAATTAACTTTTTTGTTTGAAACTGAAGAAAGGAGTCTTCCGAGCTGGAAGCCACACTCTTCCCTTCAGAGCCAGAGAAGAAGTCCTCAGGGCCACCGGTTCCTACACCTGTTCTCACAGCCAGTAGCCGGGGCAGCATCTCCCACATAAGCGATCAACAGGAACTTTTCCAGCAGATTCCACTTATACCAGGCTTCACAAGAGAAGGTCTTGATGGTGCAGGCCCTTGGTTGTTTAGCATAATACTATGATCACACTGACAAACAATTTATATAATCCCTGATAATCGTATGCAGGACATGGCTGTCACCCTCTCCAGAATCAAAAAAGGCAAGAGTCTCTCAAAAGAGAAATGCACATTTACTGAGTTTCACTTTTACTTTATCAAGTTGAGTAACTACTCCTTGAGCAGATCACACTGCCTCCTCATGGAATAGATAGATAGATACAGAGATAGATACATAGGCAGGTAGCTGCATAGGTGGATAGAGAGAGAAGATACATAGGTAGACAGATAAACAGGTAAGACAGGTAAATAGATACATAAGTAGTCAGATGGATGTTTACGTAGGTAGATAGGAAGATAGGGGATTTAATGTGGAAGGCTGTTAAGAAGAACAGAGGTCCCACATGTTCGGTGTGTTACCTCCAGAAAACTACCTCTGTGGAAATAGTATCAACTTGCATATAAGTCATCAAGACTTCATTTATTTATACCCCTGAGTTATGAAAAACTTAGAGTGGAAGAGAAAAAGACTTGGCAAATTATATTTCCTGAGTCTTATGTCATGGAATATTTCTAATGCTAAGTCAGGAGTTTTCTTCCGTCTATTTCCAAGAGAAGACATGAAAACTCCATGTTGCAAACATCCCTGGGTGAGCTTAGGGACCACTGGGTCATCTGTACCCTCTGGCATCCAATGTGCATGCCCTCTACCCAATTCAGTTCCCTCCATAAACATCACGTGTTATGAGATGAAGCTCAGCCCAGGCAACACGGCTTGCCAATGCAAGGCGGGGGGTGGGGCGGGGGCAGCACCATCAGCCAGGCTGCCCGGTGGAAGCCCTCATCTGCACGTGGAGTGCACATGCAGAGAGCCGAACACAGAGGTACACGGACGAACACATAGGGATACACTGGCAGAAAGAGCGGAGAAGACAGAAGAGCAACTCTAGCTTGGCTCAAAAGAGAAGCCCTCCAGAGTCCCTCGAGATCACAAGACGGGAGGCACCATAGCCAGTGCGAGATACACATCCATGGCCATGCTTTGATTCGAGAAAGACGGAGGTGTGTGCTCAGGATGGAACGTGCCCGGCGATTAGAGAACGCGACAGAAACGTGGTTAGTGGGAGCAACACACCCCACCCCCACACCCCCTTCGCGAAAACCAGTCGGTTACAGAGAGCAGAGTCAGTGGCGAGAAAAGATGAAAAAGGCGGCCAGGCTGGAGGGAGGTCCACTTACTGACGCTGCCACACACGGCCATGCAGTACTCCTCCGTGTCAAAGTTGTTTCGGTTGCCGCCACATCCGCCGTAAAAGAAGGGGCGCACTTCCCTTCGGTCACATCAAAGTACCAGCGGGAGATCATTGCTCGGCATGGCCCCGTCTCGGCTTGTTCAGAGCACACCTCTAATCAGAGGAGACGTGGGGAACCATATTTAGCAAGAAAAGGTATGGCTCGCTGTTGCGCGCACGCGTTTACGATGCTTACGCATTAGTCCTCCCGACGGCAACCCGGGGCATCTGCCCAACATTTCCCGAGGAATTGAGTAATGACCTACTAGGACTTTAGGGAATGGCAAACCCACTCCACAGTATTCTTGCCTGGAAAATCCCAGGGACAGCAAAGCCTGATGCAGGCTATACAGTCCATGGGATCTGCAAAGAGTCGGACACGACTGAGCAACTTCACTTTCACCAGCACTTTAGAATTACTTCAGCAACAAAGCATCGCAGGCTCCTCGGGTCTAATCAGTGTAGCTCCTCAGTACTAATAAAAAACGACTCCAGCTAGAGGTGAACAGAACTTTAGGCTGCTTTTGGATGAATAGTCAGTGCCTAAAGATTGTCTGCACGTCAAAATAATTCTTCATGATAAAAAATAAACCTCTCATTGAAAATAACTTCAATTTTAAAGGTGAAGCGCTTGCTGTATCTGGTAATGATGGCAAAAAGTTTAACCTCGTGCAAACACCTGATTGTTTTTCTTGAATAAGTGACTGCCTTGACTCTTGTAATTCAAATTACATGTATTTTGAATGTGGTCTAGTTTTTAGAGAGAGAAAGAAAGCCAGCCTGTTCACTGACTGTATTTGAAAACATATATAAAACCTGTGAATGTGACTTAGAGTTAATTACATTAAGTCTAATTAAAGATGAATTTGTACCTTAGGAAAATGTTTCCATATAATAAAATATAGGCAAACCACAATTTGTTAATACAAACTCGACACTGTTTTTTACATTATACAGCTTACCTGCTAACATGCCTTGTCACCCTCTCCCGAATTAGGTTCATAATCCCTGGCTGACTGAAAGTATAGCAATCTGTCCGATTCTATTTGTAAAGTTACTGCAATTAGAATTTGAACTCTATCTCCTTTTTTGTTAGAGATAAAAACAATTTACCAACCCAGTTTGTGCCCTACCTAGCTAGATTTACGGAGAGCTTGCTGACACCTTAGCACACTCAATGTCTTTTCTTAGTTTTACTAACATGCCAGGGGGAAGCACCCTTCTTCTAAAAGATAAAAGCCATACACAACAGTAAAGAATCTGCCAGCAATGCAAGAGACCCAGGTTCAAGCCCTGGGTCAGGAAGATGCCCTGGAGAAAGGAGTGGGAACCTGCTCCAGTATTCTTGCCAGAAGAATTCCATAGACAGAGGAGCCTGGTGGGCTACACTCCATGGGATCACAAAGAGTCAGACACGACCGAGCAACTAACACTTTCACATTTTCATGCATAATACAGAGATTCTTATTAATATCCCCGACAGCTTCCCTGGTGGCTCAGAGGTTAAAGAGTCTGCCTGTAAGGTGGGAGACCCGGGTTCAATCCCTGGGTCTGGAAGATCCCCTGGAGAAGGAAATGGCAACCCACTCCAGTATTATTGTGGAGAATCCCATGGACAGAGGAGCCTGGTAGGTTACAGTCCACAGGGTCGCAAAGAGTCAGACAGGACTGAGCGACTTCACTTTCACTTTCTATCCCCCACCCCCACCCCTATAGCTCAGTCGGTAAAGAATCTGCCTGCAATGCTGGAGAGCGTGGTTCAATTCCTGGGTCGGGAAGATCTGCTGAGAAGTGATATACTACCCACTCCAGTATTTTGGGGCTTCCCTTGTGGCTCAGCTGGGAGAGACTGCCTGCAATGTGGGAGACCTGGGTTCAATTCCTGGGTTGAAAATATCCCCTGGAGGAGGAAAGGCTACTCACTCCAGGATTCTGGCCTGGAGAATTCCATGGACTCTATAGTCCACGGAGTCACAAAGAGTCAGACATAACTGAGCAACTTTCACATTATTCAACAAGCTGATCCTCATCAATTACTCAAAGATCTACAGTGTTGACCTAAAAGGAACTCCCGCTTTACTTCTCTATACACACCACTCATTGCTCCTTCCAATCAAGGTAAAGGGGTGACAGCAAGATGGGAAGCTGCTGCTATCCTGATTATGTCAACAGAGTACGCAGGGAGAGTGAACACTGAGCCCAGAGGCAAGTGTCAGGGTCCCTGCAGGCCCTGGGCAACAGATATCTTGAGTGATTCTGGCTGTCTCTGGATGGCTTTAGGATGGAAATATCTGACTCCAGGAGTATCAAGTTCAGGGTCACCTATCATTCAGGTCATTTCATTTGGTACAGCTCCTTTCACAGTCCATGCTTGCCAAGCCATGAGGTGTTTTAGTTAGCTCTCTGCTATATATGATGTCAACCTGTTGACACAAGTATTCCATCCACTAGGCAATTTGGTTTCTCCCCCGCAATTATGGAACTATCATTCTAACTTACAAAGGGTTAAGTTAATTTTGGTGTAGGTGGGGTCTGATCACCTGAGTTACTGACAAAGGAGTGTCTGGCCTGCAGAGCTAGAAGACACTTGTAGTCCACGTGTGGGATCCCAGCAAGCCACAGCCACCAGCTGGCTCCACTCCTGGATGTTAATTCTCTCTCTCTCTCTCTCTCTCTCTCAGTTGTAAGGCATGGGATTAAGGAGGCTTTTCCCTCCTTCTCCTTTCTTTCTGGCAATGACTAGAACATCACCTTCCTAGAGCAGAAGAGCTGATTTTAGAGGGGATGTGAGTGGAATGGATCACTTTTCATGTCTCACTCATTTCTTTCTACTGTACTGCATGACTAGATTCAGAGAAAAAGAAATCTTGAGACATTTTATTTTATTGTATTTTTCAAGAGACATTTTAAATGATTATGTTTACATTATTATTTTTCTGAATATAAAACTTCCTAATCTATGGGAAACATTGAAAAAATTCAGTGAAAAGTGTGTTTCATGTTAATGACTATAATTAGCCAATGGAAAATTATAAAATTCTCCACTAAATATAGAGCATGTAAACTCAGACCTTATATAACGGTCACCTTAAACAGAATTCATCTGAAAATAAAAACTGCAGCTTCCTTTTCTTATCCTCATTTTCTTCTCAAAATCTAAGCTAAGAAAGGAAAAAAATACACATTTTAAAATTATTTGCTAAATTTATTTCTGAATTTCAAGTTACCTTTGCTTCTGTTCAAGGTAAATGTTGCCTATAATAATAAAGGAGAAAATCTGCCCAGAACTGAAGCAAGGATAATTTTCAAAGAGCATGTTTCAAGTTAGGTAGAAACACAGGCAAGACAAATATTTAAGGAACTAGAATCTCTGTTTATTCATATTTAATTCTTAAACTTTTAAGGCCATAAATAGTATTCATCTAGTATTCACCTAGTATGAATTCTGGCAGGGAAGGCTCATTTCTATAAAAGCTCTATTCACCCCTCAAGACAAATACCATTTAATAAACTGAAATACTAGTGGACACACAGCTATATGAGTTTATGTGCTTAAAGTTTATGTGCTTATACATACATTCTATATTTGATATTTTATATCATTTAATATTTTTTGTAAGGTAGATCCTTGCTGAGATTTGTGCTGGTTTCAACACCAAACCCCATCAATACTATACAAATATAATATAGAGGCAAAGCTAGAGCAAAGCTAGAGCTTCCTACATTATATAAAATGATTATGCAATTCACTGTTCAAAATATAATGCTTAACCACAAATAATTAACTCTGAATAGATGTCAAATTGGAGCAAATTTTTTGTGGACAACTAAACTTAGAAAGCTAATTTTACACTTAAAAAAATTTTAACATGAAGACAGCTGTGAAAGTGGCAGCTAGAATGGAAAGAAAAATTTTCAAGAGTACAATTATCATAATGCCTTCTTAAAAAGCAGAGTTATCAGATTAGCAAGCAATTTGCTTTAAATAAAATAGCAAATAAAGAATAATATAAAAATGTAAAGCTTTTTTATTATGATTTTAATAACTGAATTTCAATTATTCTGACTCTAAAAATGTATGTGCCATAAAAATGTGCATTACGCGGAATGCATAAAATTTAAATTTACAAATTTTGAGAAAGCAAGCACTTGAACAATCAAACCAATCAAACTACAGAGTTACTTATAGAAATCTAGGAATTAAATATTCTGACATTGTATAAAAAAAGAAAAAACCCAAAGTAGCATAATTCCTCCATATGATGCAAGAATATGGACACAATTAAGGTTCGTTCACGTTAAAAATGACATATCTTGCAGTTTTAAACTGGAGTAGGAAGGGCAAATATATGAAGACAAAATAGTTTGGTTTTGTAACAAATCACCTGCTTCATGTTAACAGTAAAATAAAATGAAACAATGACAGAAGTATAGAAATCTACTAAATATGCTTATCTTTAATATTTCAAATAAATGTTGAATTATCTGCCTAAGCATTCAATCCATTAATAATGAAAATGGCTGAGCTCAATGCTGTTTTATAACAACTTTACTTTTGAGTCTGATTAAATTATTCCTACAATTTTTATATTACAATAGGGTGAAGCATCATGAGGCTAAGTTATTAGAAATCATCTTACAGTCTGTTGAAGAATAAGCAGGCAAATTTGTGTTTGACTTTTATAGATGAAAATTTTACAAGTCAATATATTAGAAAACAAGTTATTTTTCAAGAGTGTAATTTTTGCAACAACATGTGCTTTCGATGGGAAAGAGAATTTATAATGTGTTTGCAAGTAGTAATAAAAAACCATGTCCAACAGAAAATTCCTCTAAGTAAGCAATAGTCATCAGATATTTATTACCTACTAATCATATTTTACTAAATGGAGACATGTAAAATTAGGCAAGCAAATCTGAACTAAATCCTTATGACAAATCTCACTTAAGCCCCAAATATGGGTTGAACTATATAAACAAATGATGGGAACAGCTGTGCATGGTAATAAAATCACTGACTCAGTATGATATGACGGGAGCCAATTTGTCACAGTCTCTAGAAGATATCTGTAGTTGGCTTGCCTTCTACTGAATTGTGTTTATTCTCTAAGGCTACCCAGTACACGTGTCATTCTAATTATAGCCAATCCGATTCTCACCTCCCTCCATGATGAAAAATTAGTTATAAAAATGCTACTTGGAAAAATACTTGTAAAGTGTTAGACTAACCATACTCTTGCTGGTGAGCATTCACAAAAGGACACTGCTGTTTGTCCTAATACTAACCATACTCTTGCTGGTGAGCATTCACAAAAGGACACTACTGTTTGTCCTAATACCTTTGTTTCCTGTTTATTATGGGAATAAACTTATTTGTCATCAAGCTGCATGGCTCCTCTGAAGAATAGCACAGTATTACAAGAAGCTCTAAACTCTGATAAGACAAGAGCCCGTGTTTTTGCTGGAAATAAGAGGAAATTATTTTTCATCTTTGACTGAGAGGCAGGTATGCTGGGAATCTGATTGTGTGTCCAGAAAAACAGAAAAATTAAACACTCTGTTTTATAGTGTTGTCAATTTCTGGGGTGTAAATACTCCCCCACCATTGGTACTGCAAGCCACCAATGGCTGTGGCTCACAAAATTCCTCAGTATTTTAACAACCAGCTTTTACAGGCTAGCTTTTACAGTTATATCACATCATGAGAGAAAACAGGCACAGATGAAACTAGCAACAATTATGTAGGTCCAGAAATTGTAAGGATTTTCTAATTTGCTTGCTCATGAGAGATGAAATTTTACAACTCGACTCAGTAAGTAGACATAACAGGATTCTTTTGTACTTGGTGACATTTGATAATGTAGTAAGAAGGATGACACCATAGTAAGGATGGTTTCACCATTATAGATAAGGATGGTTTCACCATTACAGATAAGGGTGGTTTCACCATTACAGATATAAGGATGGTTTCACCATTACAGATGTAAGGATGGTTTCACCATTATAGATAAGGATGGTTTCACCATTACAGACAAGGATGGTTTCACCATTATAGATAAGGATGGTTTCACTATTATAGATAAGGATGGTTTTCTTTTTCAGTTTCTTATTCTTTGTCTCAAATCTAAATCTGCACAGAATGGGGGACTATCATGCTACTGGAGACTGTTCTTCAAAGTGGAGGCAGCCAATGAACCAGTAGGATCAGCATCACTTGGGATTCAGGATCCATCCCAGACCTACTGTCTCTGAATCTAAGCTTAGGAAGCACTTCAGGTCACATTAATGTTGGAGAAGCACCATGACCAACTGTAACCTTTATGTGCAGTTAAAATGCCAAATGTGGGAGAAGGAAATGGCAACCCACTTCAGTATTCTTGCCTGGAAAAGTTCATAGGCAGAGGAGCCTGGCAGGCTGCAGGCCATGGGGTTACATGAGTGAGCACACATGCATAAGGGTGGAGGGAGATGGGTTGGTAGCAATAAACTGGTAGAACAAAAAAAAAAAAAAAAAAAAAAAAAGAAGTTTTTATATATATATATAGGTAAAAAATGTCAAAAGTATATATATACTTATATGTAACATACTTTAATAGTTATTTAATAGTTATATATACTTTGTAAATGTCAAAAAATGACATTTACAAAGTATATATATATATAACTTAGAGTATATTATATGTGTGTGTGTGTGTGTGTGTGTGTGTGTGTGTGTGTATATATACAATTCAACCACTTTTCAAAATGATCAGAGGGAAAGGATCAGTGCATAGGTTTTCACTTATTAAAAGAAGTGTAGATTGGGAAATGAGGGGTAAACATACTTTGATAGTTAAAATATTCAAATGTATACATATAGCAAAATCTTAAGAAATTATCATTACATATTTCATTTCCTCTGAAGTTCTGTCTCATGCAAAATTAAAGCAGCTTCAATACTTCTGCCTTTAATTGAACACCAATACAGTATTTTTCTTATTCATATTTAAGTCTATGAAAACTTAAACTTCTCAGAAACCTAAATTTAAGTGATTTTGTTCTTATAATTTGTCAGAACATTAGAATATCAAAAAAGTTTTTATTTTTATTGGGGAAAAATAATGAAGAAAGCTGATGTAAGACTGAAGATCACTGAGCTTGGAATCTGCTTCCACTGCATCACTTCTCTATAACAAAGAATTATATGACATTTCTGTTACTGTAAGAAAAGGACGTTTCTAAATATGAGAGTCAAGGGTTGGGAGGATGGTCCTTTTCTGGGGGAGACCAAGTGTGTCGATCTTGCCATGCTGACTTGTCCTTGTCATGGTGCCCGGCAGGAAAGAGTGGCTGGGTGGCTCCCAGTTGAAAACAGCAGTATCCCTGCTTGTTGAATGGATGCTAACCTCCATTTGCTATTTTATAACAGGGTACCAGGAAGAGTGAGTTTCTTTAGAAAAAATAAAAAATAAAACCAAGAAGGCAGTTTTTCATTATCTCTCACTGCCTGCAAGGCACATATGTAAGTATAATTTTTAAAAAATAATAACTGTATGTTGATTTGTCTCTAAATAAAAACTATGAGACTATATATGACACATCTTATCAAATATCTGTTTTTATTTTACTAAATGAGTACTTAACTTTTTTTTGGCATATATTTTATTTATTTTACTTTTCCATCTCAAATTAAAACATGTTCACTGCTACCTACGACGTGCAAAGCAGAGTCAGGTGTCATGGCTTACATTAACATGAGACACAGTATCGCAGGGGTATTTCTCTGCTCATATGTTTAAAGCCGGAGAAGGCAATGGCAGCCCACTCCAGTGCTCTTGCCTGGCAAATCCCATGGATGGCGGAGCTTGGTAGGCTGCAGTCCATGGGGTTGCTAGGAGTCAGACACAACTGAGCGACTTCACTTTCATGCACTGGAGAAGGAAATGGCAACCCACTCCAGTGTTCTTGCCTGGAGAATCCCAGGGATGGGGGAGCCTGGTGGGCTGCCGTCTATGGGGTCGCACAGAGTCGGACACGACTGAAGCGCCTTAGCAGTATCAGCAGCATGTTTAAAGCCAGAGATCACTGTCGATCTCAGTATCAAAGCTCAGTGATTTGCAACCAGAAAGACTGTGCTTTTTATCCTCTCCCAAGGGACATGTATCAGGGGCTAGAGATGCACTGCTGGTCATCACACCTCGGGGGAGCTACAGAAGAAGCCAGGGATCTTGCTAAACATCCTACAATGAACAAGACAAGCTCCACAGCAAAGAACTGTCCCGCTTAAAACATTAATAATGCTGAGATCGAGAAACCCTGCCATAGCCCGAGCAACACCAGGATTCATGCTGCATTTTAGTGATTTTGCCCAATCATTTGACCAACACGACTGCAGCAGTCAGCAACACCCCAGAAATCCTGGGTAACAAATGCTAGTAAATTCCAGAAGAGAGATCCTCATGAGAATTAGCCAGCAAGGGCTTCCTTTGCTTCTATTAATAACACGACACATCAGGAACTTAACTTCACGTGCAAGTAATTTGAAATTCCTGTCTATATTCTGTTCTCAGAAATTATATCCAACAAAAGCATAAGTGAATTTAAGGGAAAGAGATAAACCCATCCTCATAGCTGACACCAGCACTGTCTTACTATTATTAACTCAATATAGTACACTTTTTAACAAAGTGTACTATTTTCACCTCTTTTTATTGTTTCAAGAGTCTCCTAGTTTTTAAAATTTGCACTGCTATCTTGGAGGCCAAGGGGTTTTCCTGAACACTGTTTTGAAGTAAAGTGTAGTTGATTTACAATGTTAGTTTCAGGTGTACAGCAAAGTAATTCAGTTATACATACATATATATATATATTTTAAGATTATTCTCCATCACACTTAATATAGAATATTGAGTAGAGTTCCCTGTACTATACAGGAGGTCCTTATTGGTCATCTATTTTATATATAGTAGTGTGTATGTGTTAATCCCAAACTCCTAATTTATCCTTCCTCCCTGCCTAGCCTTTTGCCTTTGGTGTAGCAAAGTCTATATTGTATACAAGTTCATTCATATCTTTTCTATTTAGATTCCACATATAGGTGATATCATATGAAATTTATCCTGGTCTGGTTTACTTTACTTAGTTTGATAATGTCTAGGTCCTTCCACGTTGTTGCAAATGGCATTATTCAGCCTTAAACGAACCACTGAACATCATTTTTATAAGATATTTGTTCAGCTTTGCCTCTTCTTGACTTCTTACTCTTCCACTAATAGAATCACAAAAGGTCAAATGTCAGAAGAGGTGATAAATTTTTAGGGGGACAAAGAAACAGGTGTTTAGACTGAAATCCATCCTGCTTAAAAACTCCAGAAAGCCTTTTTCTACAAGGAAACTAAAGATTTCCATTAAAACACACAATTGTCACCTGCCCAAAGAATCAGAGCCTCTACTTAATGGAACATGTGGATTTAGCTGAAAATGACATGTATATTTAAATGCTCTGTTCTCTCATTTGCTGGATTCTTTCACTATATTTGATTTTTTTAATTATATATGCTGTGTGTGAAAACATATACAATTGTCAACATTTGTGTATTTTTTGAACAGCAACTGATTTGGGAAAAAAACATAAGAAAGACTAGCATTTTTTAAAAACCTAGTTTCTGACCTTTAATTGAATTGGGCTGGAAGTTTTGTTTCTACTTTTAAGAAATTTAGACGTAATTGTGTTAAAATACCTTCAGCTGATTATTTCCTTTTCTAACATTGTATTACAGAATCTTGACACAAATAAAAGTGTAGAAGGTAAAACTAAGCACTATTAGCCATGTAAAATTTCAAGCAAAATCAAGTTCAAAAACAGAACTTTCTATGTGGCAATGAAGATCTTAGTGGATATATTAAACCACTGACTTCTGCACTCCACATTATACAACCTATATTTCAATAAATTTGTTACTAAAAAAATTATACATGTAAACACATCACATGCAGTCTTTTATATGGTTCTGTTTCTCACATTTTAAGTAAATTATTTGGTGAGTTTTCTAAATTGGGACCATGAAATGGCACGGAAAGAAGCTTGTTAATGCCATGCTTCACTCTGCCTTTACCAAAGCATATATCAAACAACCTCAAAATCAATGGCTGCAGTGCCACGGGGCACAAAATAATAGGCTGCCATCTGTCACATCTCTGCCCTGTGTGGATACTAATTTTCTCAAAGTCATGAAAAGGATGCTACATTCTGGTCCAGCAACAGGAGTGGAGCTTACTTGCCTGTGGTCCTAACAGAGAAGGGTAAGGTCTTCCTCAAAAGGGAGCCCTATTTTTAAACCCATAAGGGAGTTTTATTTTCATTTTGGGCTAGAGTGCTGCTATGAGAACCCTAACAAAAGTATGTGAGTATATTGCTATGTCTGCAGCAAGTCAAGCTCACAGTCTCCTCCAAACTTTATGAAAAGTTAAATACAAACAAAAAGAATCCTACTAGTGAATGATGGGATACCTTGCAAGTGGCACATACATTATAGACAGGTAACATGGGAGACGTGAAAATTAGGTCAACCTAAGATATTAAGATGGTAAGATGGTAAAGAGTCTGCCTACAACGCGGAAGACCCAGGTTCAATCCATGAAGGAAATCTCCAGTACTCTTGCCTGGAAAATCCCATGGACAGAGGAGTCTGGTAGGCTACAGTCCATGGGGTCGCAAAGAGTCAGACACGACTGAGCGACTTCACTTTCTTTCAAGATAATAATACAAGCCGTTCGGCTTTATTTATGGTACTTCTCGGATTCGTTCTATTTGGTGCTCCATTAACTGGCAAAACTCTGTTCTCCTTTAAAAAAATCACTCATGACAATTTCTTGGCAATGCTGTAGGTGAAACTTCTATCTCTAGGCTGGGCACTTTTCTTCCCCTGGGCTGCCAAAGTTTCTCCCCAGTCAGGTCAGAGAGGCTGGTTTCTCCTGAACAGTGAGCATACAGCCCTGGTTGGAAGCAACCTGAGTGAGCCACCTTCATATCCCTGTGTTCTCAAGAACTGGTGTAATGTCCAGTTCCTAGGAGTGCCTGGTCTATGTTGGTGGAACGTACAGCAGCAAATCACATGATGCTTCTCAGAGATTAACAGTAACCAGAGGGAGAAGAACAGTAATTTAATTCTGTGGAGGTCAAGTCACCTAGCCCAAGGCAAGCGACATTTAGATCACACTTTGAAACTCCATCATCGTATGGTATGCTTAAATTGTCTCCTCTGTCAGTATCTCTGTCCATTTAATGAACTTCCAAGAGATTTAAAATACCCTCAAGAAATGAAACTCCACCTTGAAATGTAATGGCATTTAAAACTATCTTGATTCAATTTTCAGCCAGACATAAAACTGAACTGCAGATATTTAAATATATAATATAGTCACAAAAGGTAATTTAATCAAGAAACAAAGTTTAAGCTGTTTTCTCCTTAATATATGTCCATAAATAACTGCTCTATTATACAATAGAAATGGATATGTCTCATTGATGCATTTTATAATGCAAAAAGACAGTGGTGCAAAAAGACTGGTGGGTTACCTTTGGCATTCCTAATTAGGAATAAGTTAGTTCTCTGGGGATCAAAATGATACACAGAACCAGGGCAACTACAGTTGTTACTGTTCAGTTACTAAGTCATGTCTGACTCTTTGTGACCCCATGGACTGTAGCCTGTCAGGCTCCTCTGTCCTCCAACTATGGTAGCTTAGGTTAGTTGAGCACTTACTGTCTACCAGCTAAGTGTTTCCTGTGAATTACTTCATTTAATCCTCACAAAATGGTTAAAACAAGGTGGGTATTATTAGATCTCATTTTTCAAGAGGGAAGCAATGAGGTATAGAGATTATTTCACTGATACAAATTTACACAGTCTGTAGGTTGTAAAGCCAGGCTTTGACTCTGCGCAGCATTTCCTTGTAAAACATACTGAAAATTTAGAATGTGCCAGGCATTATATGGTAAATACTTAGCATGGACCATCTAGAGTAGTCACGTAAAAAACATGCAGCATCATAATAGCATCTGTAAAACATACATGAAAAAACAGACTCACTGAGGGTATCTTGGTAACTGGCCCAAGATCATAAAATTATTAAAAAATTTTCTCTTTAAACACTTCACTAGTCTATCTCTACCCATAATAAAACCACCTTAATGAAATTAACTTGGAATGGTAATATCTGAAATATAAAAACTTCCTAGGATGTTTCTAATGATCAGTATCAGAAGTTTCCTATAAAGGCCTGGATAGTAAATACTTTCAGCTTTTCAGGCCACATGGCATCTTTTGCGACTACTCAACTCTGCCTCTGTAACATGAAAGTAGCCCCAGATAATATGTAAATAAATGGGATTGGCTGTATCCTAATAAAGCCTTTGTTTAGAAAATTGGTGACAGCCATATTTAGCCTGTGGCCATAGTTTAATGTAAAAATAAAATAAAATGATACTATTATTATATAAATAAGCACTCTAAAAGTTAGGAAATGCTCAAAGTGAAACAATACCAAGATGAACACATGCCTAGAACAAAGGAATACACATTTACAAGGGAACACAGGTTAAATTGAACTAGTGTGTATTTATAAACAAAAGGGGGAAAAAAAATAACGTTAGGGTGGTAAAAAATACTCTGCTCCATCTAAGCCCAAATCTGGCTTCACCACTTACCAGCTTTGTGATTATGGACAAGGTTTAAAAAATTTCGCTCGGCTTTATTTGCCTTGGCTTTAAATGGGAAATAAAAATTCTACCATTCAGCACATTACAAGGATTAAAAGACAGAATCCCTGCCCTAAAGGCAAGGGGAGTGGTGATCCTGCAAACAAGAAATTCCAGCCTGATCTGCCACACACAGTAACAGCCAGCTCCCCATCACACCTGCTACAGCAACAAAGTGCCAAGCCATTAGCAGAGGCGTGATAAATGTGTACTTGCTGAATCAGTGAACATACAGAAAAAAACCAGAGTTCCTCTGGATGAACAAAACCGGCTAGCTAAATCATAGACTATGCCATTTATTACAATAGCCACATCTAATCAGAGTTTGGGCTTCCCAGTGGTAAAGAATCAGCCTGCCAATGCAGCAGACATGGATTCAATCCCTGGGTTAGAGAGATCCCCTACAATACAAAACAGCAACCCGCTCCAGTCTTCTTGCCTGGAAAATTACACGGACAGAGAAGCCTGGAGGGCTATAGTCCATGGGATCAAAAAGACTTGGACATGACTGAGCACACAGCACACAGACTTGAGGAATCATGGTTGAGTCACAGTGTACCCTGATGTCTTAGGTTCACGAAATGCAATCACTTCTCAAAACACAGAAAATTAGGAGCAAGTGTCTACATATACTAGGGATTTCCTGGTGAACTACTGCTGCATGCAAATTGGTATTGGCTTATTCCACTAGATCAAAACAATAGAGCCTAAATTCAGATAGGTGTGCTCACTTCTCAACAATCCTTTTCTCCTTTGGAATCAGTTAACAGAATCAGAATCAGAACTGGCATCTTCTGCTTTGATATCAATGATTCTAATACAATATGGCTGAAAATTTTATGACTATGTTGAAATGTCCTATATTTTTCTTCCCTCTGCCTATTTCTTTCAAATTGTAATGGGTTACAAAACCATTGAGCTTTTTTATGAAGTACATTAAAGGCTTATACTAGTGCAATGTGTTGGTAATGAAGAATGTTCACTATTAAGTATGGTTGTATATCATATTTTCTCTCGGGCACTGAAACATTAACATTGGAAACGAGATGGTAAGCCTCTTTTCAATCTCTTTTCTTTGCAAGTCATTTCCAACTTCTTTGTCAGTGGAGGAGCCAGCTACATGTTATTAGAGTTTTACAAAGTTAGCAGTCAGCTACGGCATTGACATTGTTCATCAGGAAAGAGCTGTAACTCACTTCCTATACCAATGGGGTGGAGGGAATGGCAGGAAACTGGTCATTTTAATGTTACCATCAAAATCTTCTACTTCTTTATTAGAACTAGTTGGGAACACAGAAAAAACTGACATGGATGCAATATATACCATTAACATATTTCCCCTCTTTCCCAGAAAGACTTGCCTAAATCACAGCTTTTGTCTTTCCTGGTGGCTCAGACAGTAAAGCGTCTGCCTGTAATGCAGGGGGTTTGATCTCTCAGTTGGGAAGGTCCCCTGGAGAAGGCAATGGCACCCCACTCCAGTACTCTTGCCTGGAAAATCCCATGGACAGAGGCGCCTAGTAGGCTACAGTCCATGGGGTTGCAAAGTCGGACACAACTGAGCGACTTCACTTTCACTTTCAGCTTTTGTCTATTTTAGGAGTTGTGAATAGTGTTAATAATCGGTACTTCTAAATGGTCAGGTTTTTGCTTCAAGAAGGCCACTATTAATGTTGTTCTTGACATCAGCATTATTAACTTACCTTTTAAGGTTAGTTTCTTTCATTTTTTAAATCTTTAGCCTGGAGATTTTTTTCCTAAAGTTCTCTTTTAATTGTAGTTGTTTTTCTATAAAAAATACAAGAATGTATATGCCCTCTATCTCTATTTAATATCTAATATGCTACATTTAGAGAAAAACTGAAGCAAAAAGAACTGGAATTATTCAGAATGTAACAAGACCATATTATCTCAGGAGAATTCTGTCTGGGTCTGGAATTTGGCATAAGTTTTTGTGGCATTCTCTCATATACTGCATAAATTATGTCACTTACTGCTTACCCATCCTGTCAATAGCAGTAGTATAAGAACAAAAATCTCTTCATTGTTTTTACTAGAAAAATCCTCACCACATAATAGGTCCTGAACTGATTACACTCAGTCAGTACCAACATTTGCCAGCCTGGCATTAAAGGTCTCCACATTTAAGTTCCAACGTACCTTCCTATAACCCTCTTATGGAAGATTTACCCACTGTACTTTAATTGGACTGGCCTTATCTCCCAAGCATGCCATGTACCTTCTCAAGGCACCATATTGCTTTGGCAAAGAATCCGCCTGCGATGAGGGAGACCTGGGTTCGATCCCTGGGTTGGGAAGATCCCCTGGAGAAGGGAAAGGCTACCCACTCCAGTATTCTGGCCTGCAGAATTCCATGGACTGTATAGTCTACGGAGTCGCAAAGAGTTGGACTCGACCAAGTGACTGACTCAGTGACCCTAAAGTAGGATGCAAGACAATCTATTGGTGGTTCCACCGCCAGCCCTTCTAGCCTGCCTTCAAATGCCATATTTTTCATAGATCCATCCCTGATCAGTCTTCTGTACTGTGAAGCAGGCTGTGGGCTCATACTTTTTGCAACACAGATTCTGTATTTTTTTGACTTATGTTTCCTACTAGACTTTCACATCCTTGAGGGTCAGCTCTCCTGTGTGTTCTCATTGTATAACTGATCCACTGAGCCCAGTAAAATGGCTTATTCAAAAGAGGTACTCCAAAAATGAATGTGGATTAGGTGGACAATAATTATTATGCAGGTAGCTATGCTGGTGGAGAGCACAAGCACTTGAGTCCCACAGCAGAACACTGAGCTGCTGTAATTTGTAGACACATCCTTTTTCAGTTCACATATAAATTGCTTTATTCTGTTTAATAATCGTAAAATATTCCAAAGTATGGCATATAATAATTCTTTAGCCAAAATCGTATTAAATACTTTTAGGTTGTTTACAATCTTTGTTGTTTCAAATAGTGCTCAATAAATATCTATGTATATTTGCCATTTTTGAATTGCTAGATTGGGATTCACACTTTTTACTTCTGAAATGCATTGCTAAATTATATTACATTGTTTAAGAGCCATATCTTTTGTCCTGTGAATTGTCTTTATTTTTTATTGGATTCTTTGAGCCTATTTTTTCTTTTTTTTCATGGTATATCTTCTAAAGTAAAGTAAAATATAGTATACCTTTAAAACTAAAGCAATTTACAACCCTGAAACATAGATTATAGAAATAAAGACACTAAAATATACCTTATGATATTTCTGTAGCCATTTTAACTAGTAGACGGCTGTAGGGCCTCCAGTTAATTTAAAAGTCTAATAGGTATGCTTCAATGAAACTGATTAAAATTCCCTTGTAACTGAATCAGTGATTAGTATCTATGAACAGTCCTATTTATCTTAAATGTATACTCACAGGTTGATCAGTGTAAACCTGAAAAGAATGTGTTATCAAACAATTATCAGGAGCGAAAGAAAAAGAAGCCCTGAAAAATCCATCTTTCCCTGCTAGGAAAACAGAAGCTAACACGTTCATGTAGCGAGATCTGCACAGATGGGCCTAAGAGGCACATGGAAAAGGTCCTGAAAAACAGTGCCTCTAACAAAATGCGCGTTTATGTAAATGAACATCTACTTATGTGCTAAACTAAGAAGTGGTCATTACATAGGGAATTACAAAGTTACTCTATGTATATTTTAAGAGAATAAGTGACATTGCAATAGATTTTAAGATAACTCTTGAGTGTTCAGTTTAGAATAATCTCACTTTTAAAAGCTATAAGTTAAAGAAATGCATAACTTCAAAACTACTATGTTAAGTGAAAGAAGCCAGACACAAAAGACCATGTATGACCCCACTCACATTAAAAGTCTAGAAAAGGCCAATCTCTAGAGACATAAAGAAGGTTAATGGTTGCTGAGGGCTGGCGGTAAGAACAAGGATTCATGGTGAAGGGGTGTGAGGACGGGGGGATGAAAATGTTCTAAGGTTGGATTTTCTGATGTTTTCACAATTTGGTACATTTATTAATGCCACTGAATTATACACCTCTGCACTTAAGATGAGTGAATTTTATATGTAAATTATACTTCAGCAAAGTTATAAAAAATGAAGTGAAGAGAAGACGACATACTACAGTGATCGTTAGGAATCTATGTGAAGCAAAACGAGTAGGCTATTTTAAGCTCCAATTTAACAATGGAGCAGAAAGCATTTTACTTTACTAAAAGTGACCATAATGTTGTAGCATTTGTGGGCAGACTTTAAAAGTACCTGCAATGCATTAAAACAATACTTCTGTCTGTACTCATTCAATCTAATCTTAGGACCATCTTTTACTATTTGCAAAACAAATGTATACCCTTTAAGAAAGGAAACTCAACAATTCACTACTTTTCATTGTTTACTGTAAACTGAACATTGCTTTTATTTCAGGGAGACAAAAAGGTGGTCTTCTAATTCATTCCATATACAACATTTCCAATAGAAGCATTAAATAACCAGAAAAACAAAGTCTAACACCTACCTCTCTAAGAACGCACTGTCACTTCCCCCAGTAAACTATCTTATAGACGACACAAGTCATCCAAGTTAAATTTCACAGCAAAAAATAATGTCATGTCTTGCTCTCCAAGTGGACTTCTTTTGCTTTAAAATTAAATCAAATCTAATCACAACTACTCACCCAACCAACATTTACTGAAAACTTTCGATAAGGCAAGCACCCTGCATTACACTAGGTAAAATCCAGCCTTTGGCATTAAGGAGCTCATAGTCTTGGTGATGAAAGGGGCCACGGAGAATGGAGTATAACCAACACCCACTGTCAGAAGAACGCCAAGGAGGCCACCTAACTCGGTCCTTGTCAAATGACATGGCTCCCAGTTAGGTTGAGTTCTGCAGACAACGTGCCACGTAGCATCTACAAGGCACAGAACAGTCTGTAAAATCAAGATTTCACATTTTTTTTTGAAATGAATCGTTGGATGCTTATTCAACCAAAAAGAGTTCCACAAGCTCAAGGTAACGTTACCTCCCATCACCTAGGAGGCAGTGGTGGTGGGCTGGATAGAAATTTCAAACCCTGGCGTGATGCCTTCCTTTTCCCTGAGAAAGAAAATCCAAGTAAGCAGTGGGTTACCTCGGACCACCTCTTCCACAGACTCCGTGGTGGTGGTGGTGGTGGTGGCGATGCTGGTGGTCCTCTCCGTGGCCTCTTCATAGGGTTCCTCAGCCTCTTCCTCTAGTTCCTCACCGTCCTCCTCATCCTCCTCATCATCGGCTTCTTCTTCCTCAACATCCACCACTTCTTCCTCCTCGGCCACTTCTATGGCTTTGTCTTCACTGGAGCAGGAGGAGAAATGATAGCAATAGTCATTAAACACATTTCGGGCAAGCAAAAGGAAAACCAGTGACAAGGAGTTTTGGATATTTGAGAGGGAATATGCCATTGAATTAAAACACATGGGAGGTCTGAAGCCAGCAGGTCACACTATGAATCCCACATCAGTAGATGGGCAACTTCTTAATCCCTGAACATGGTTCTTAGTTTACACAGTTGCAAAAAGAGGATACCATGATTCTGACTATATGACATTCTGGAAAAGGTAAAGCTATAGAGACCGTGGTTATGGAGCTATGATTTTTCCAGCAGTGATATATGGATGTGAAAGTTGGACTATAGACAAAGCTGAGCACTGAAGAATTGATGCCGTTGAACTGTGGTGTTGGAGAAAACTCTTGAGAGTCCCTTGGACTGCAAGGAGATCCAACCAGTCCATCCTAAAGGAGCGCAGTCCTGGGTGTTCATTGGAAGGACTGATGCTGAAACTCCAATACTTTGGCCACCTGATGCGAAGAGCTGACTCATTTGAAAACACCTTGATGCTGAGAAAGATTGAAGGCAGGAGGAGAAGGGGACGACAGAGGATGAGATGGTTGGATGGTATCACCAACTCAATGGACAAAAGTTTCAGTAAACTCTGGGAGTTGGTGATGGACAGGGAAGCCTGGAGTGCTGCAGTTCATGGGGTCACAAAGAGTTGGACACGGATGAGCGACTGAACTGAACTGAATGGAGACCATAAAAAGATCAGTGGCTGGTAGGAGTCTGGGGTGAGGAAGGAAGGCATGAACAGGCAGAACAGAGGGGATATGAGGGGTAGTGAGACTATTCTGTAATATATGGTTTCAGACAATATATAATAGTCCAACATACAAGCATGCATTTGTGAAAACCCATAGAAATGTACAACACAAAACATGACCTCTAAAGTAAACTATGGATTTTATAAATGATATAGCAATATTGGTTCAAGTGTACAATACCAAAGCAAAATGTTAATAATTGGCTGAGGGAGGGCTCTGTATTTCCTATACAAATTGTTTTCTAAACATAAAATTGCTCTTAACAATAGTCTATTATAAAGTCTATTAAAAAGTTTGGGTATACCAAAACAAAGGTTACTGTAATACTGGCATTACTTTTTGTTAAACATGTGAAAATATCACAAAGCGCCTGCATGGTAGATATTCAATAAGTGGATGTGGAAATTGGCTCAAAATTACTACTGAATGTTTATACTGGAAATGAAAGGGGAAGAAGAAATTGGTTTTTCCAGTAGTCATGTATGGAATGTGAGAGTTGGAACATAAGGAAGGATGACCACTGAAAAATAGATGCTTTTGAATTGTGGTACTGGAGAAGACTCTTGAGAGATCACTAGACAGCAAGCTCAAACCAGTCACTCCTAAAGGAAATCAACCCTGATATTCACTAGAAGGACTGATGCTGAAGCTGCAATAATTTGACCACCTCACCAAAGAGCTGACTCACTGCAAAAGACCCTTATGATTACCCTCATGGCTCAGGAGATAAGGAGTTTGCCTGCATGCAGGAAATTTGCATTTGATTCCTGGGTCAGGAAGATCCCCTGGAGAAGGAAAGGGCAATCCACTCCAGTATTCTTGGCTGGAAAATCCCAAGGACAGAGGAGCCTGGAAGGCTACAGTTCATGGGGTTGCAAAGAGTAATTTGGCAAATTGGAAGTGGTCAAACAGGAGATGACAAGAGTAAACATCTACATTCTAGAAATCAGCAAACTAAAATGGACTGGAATGGGTGAATTTAACTCAAATGACCATTCTGTCTACTACTGTGGGCAGGAATCCGTCAGAAGAAATGGAGTAGCCATTATGGTCAACAAAAGAGTCCGAAACGCAGTACTTGGATGCAATCTCAAAAATTACAGAATGATCTCTGTTCATTTCCAAGGCAAACCATCAATATCACAGTAATCCAAGTCTATGCCCTGACCAGTAATGCTGAAGAAGCTGGAGCTGAACAGTTCTATGAAGACCTACAAGACCTTCTGGAATTAACACCCAAAAGAGATGTCCTTTTCATTACAGGGGACTGGAATGCAAAAGTAGGAAGGCAAGAAACACCTGGAGTAACAGGCAAATTTGTCCTTGGAGTACAGAATAAAGCAGGGCAAAGGCTAGCAGAGTTCTGCCAAGAGAATGCACTGGTCATAGCAAACACCCTCTTCCAACAACACAAGAGAAGACTCTACACATGGACGTCACCAGATGGTCAACACTAAAATCAGATTGATTATATTCTTTGCAGCCAGAATGGAGAAGCTCTATACAGTCAGAAAAAAAAAAGACTGGAAGCTGACTGTGGCTCAGATTATGAACTCCTTATTGTCAAATTCAGATTAAAATTGAAGAAAGTGGAGAAAACCACTAGACTATTCAGGTATGACCTACATCAGATACCTTATAACTATACAGTAGAAGTGAGAAATAGA
>SJYC01065741.1:0-18260 GCA_006408675.1 Madoqua kirkii | reverse complement strand
ACTCCTTATTGTCAAATTCAGATTAAAATTGAAGAAAGTGGAGAAAACCACTAGACTATTCAGGTATGACCTATATCAGATACCTTATAACTATACAGTACAAGTGAGAAATAGATTTAAGGGACTAGATCTGGTAGAGTGCCTGATGAACTATGGACGGAGATTTGTGACATTGTATAGGAGACAGGAATCAAGACTATCCCCAAGAAAAAGAAATGCAAAAAAACAAAATGGCTGTCTGAGGAAGCCTTACAAATAGCTGTGAATAGAGGGGAAGTGAAAAGCAAAGGAGAAAAGGAAAGATATACCCATTTGAATGCAGAGTTCCAAAAAATAGCAAGGAGAGCTAAGAAAGCGTCTCTCAGTGATCAACACAAAGAAATAGAGGAAAACAACAGAATGGAAAAGATTAGAGATCTCTTCAAGAAAATTAGAGATATCAAGGGAACATCTCATGCAAAGATAGGCTCGATAAACGACAGAAATGGTATGGACCTAAGAGAAGCGGAAGATATTAGAAGACGTGGCAAGAATACACAGAAGAACTGTACAAAAAAAATCTTCACAACCAAGATATTCACAATGGTGTGATCACTCACCTAGGGCAAGACATCCTGAAATGTGAAGTCAAGTGGGCCTTAGAAGCATCACTAGGAACAAAGCTAGTGGAGGTGATGGGATTCCAGTAGAGCTATTTCAAATCCTGAAAGATGATGCTGTGAAAATGCTGCACTCAATATGCCAGCAAATTTGGAAAACTCAGCAGTGGCCACAGGACTGGAAAAGGTCAGTTTTCATTCCAATCTCAAACAAAGGCAAAGCCAAAGAATACTCAAACTACTCAAACTACCAATTGCACTCATCTCACACGTTAGTAAAGTAATGCTAAGAAGTCACCAAGCAGGCTTTAGCAATACGTGAACCATGAACTTCCGGATGTTTAAGCTGGTTTTAGAAAAGCCAGAGGAGAGATCAAATTGCCAACATCCACTGGAACATCGAAAACATAAAAGAGTTCCAGAAAAACATCTATTTTTGCTTTATTGACTACGTCAAAGCCTTTGATTGTGTGGATCACAATAAACTGTGGAAAATTCTTCAAGAGATGGGAATACCAGACCACCTGACCTGCCTCTTGAGAAACCTGTATGCAGGTCAGGAAGGAACAGTTAGAACTGGACATGGTACAACAGACTGATTCCAAATAGGAAAAGGAGAACGTCAAGGCTGTATATTGTCACCTTGCTTATTTACCTTACATGCAGAGTACATCATGAGAAATGCTGGGTTGGAGGAAGCACAAGCTGGAATCAAGACTGCTGTGAGAAATATCAATAACCTCACATATGCAGATGACACCACCCTTATTGCAGAAAGTGAAGAGGAACTAAAAAGCTTCTTGATGAAAGTGGAGGAGGAGAGTGAAAAAGCTGGCCTAAAGCACAATATTCTGTAAACGATGATCATGGCATCCGGTCCCATCACTTCATGGGAAATAGATAAGGAAAGAGCGGAAACAGTGTCAGTCTTCAGTTTTTTGGCCTCCAAAATCACTGCAGATAGTGACTGCAGCTGTGAAATCAAAAGATGTTTACTCCTTGGAAGGAAAGTTATGACCAACCTAGATAGCATATTCAAAAGCAGAGACATTACTTTGCCAACAAAGGTCCTTTTTAGTCAAGGCTATAGTTTTTCCATTGGTCATGTATGGATGTGAGAGCTGGACTGTGAAGAAAGCAGCCGAGTGTCGAAGAATTGATGCTTTTGAAGTGTGGTGTTGGAGAAGACTCTTGAGAGTCCCTTGGACTGCAAGGAGATCCATCCAATCCATCCTAAAGGAGATCAGTCCTGGGAGTTCATTGGAAGGACTGATGTTGAAGCTGAAACTCCATTATTTTGGCCACCTGATGGGAAGAGCTGAGTCATTTGAAAAGACCTTAATGCTGGGAAAGGTTGAGGGCAGGAGGAGAAGGGGACGACAGAGGATGAGATGGTTGGATGGCATCACCGACTCAATGACATGGGTTTGGGTGGACTACGGGAGTTGGTGATGGACAGGGAGGCCTGGCGTGCTGTGGCTCATGGGGTTGCAAAGTGTTGGACACGACTGAGCGACTGAACTGAACTAGATGCCTCAGTTTTAGCCAATAAACTGCCTCCTTATTTTTCTACAAAATCTTGATGTACTGTTAGTGAATAAAGATAACTTAATGTATGCCATGGGCCAGTTTCTTGTGTTTGAGCTCTCTTCTGTATTCAACGAGATCACAGTACCAACACTCTTTATTTGTATTTTTAAAAGTTATTTGTTTTTAAATGAAGGGTATTGCTTTACAGTACTGAGTTGATTTCTGCCCTACATCAGCATGAATCAGCCATAGGTATAACGATGTCCCCTTCTTCTTATCCTCCCTCCCACCTCCCACCGTGTCCCACTCCTCCTGGTTGTCATAGAGCCCTGGTTTGAGTTCACTGAGTCAAACAGCAAATTCCCACAGGCTCTCTGTTTGACATATGGTAGTGTATATGAAGGCACAGAGAACATACGTATGGACACAGGGGCGAGGGGGCGGAAGGAGAGGGTGGGATGAACGGAGAGAGTAACATGGAAACATGTACACCAGTACTCCTTTGTTCTCCAAATTAAGTGGGAAACTCATGGCAAACAAGGGAGAAAAATCAAATCCAATGAGTCTTCTTAAACCACAACGTGTGAAGTTCAGGTGGAATGCCAGGGCCCAGGTATGTAATCCAGGGTAAAGACAACCATGGGCTTCTGGCTGGGATGATGAAAACAGGCCCCGGGGCATCCCCAAAGTCCCCCCAACCATCTCTGCTATGACTTGAATGTTGCATTTAGAAGTCCAAACAGAAAGCATGTGTATAAAAGCAGCTGTGTTTAAAGCGATCTGCATTCTGGTATGTGTCCAGCCATGAAAAAGAGTGAAATACATGCCTACCATCCATCACTGCATCTGCCCGAGCAATTTCACGGCATAATAACAAGGAACACAGACACAGAACAGTTCAGCTGGCTGAGGATTAAATTAGTTGGCCTGAGAGAACTCACGTCCAGTTCTTATTACCATAGCTTTGATTTCTGGAATTAAATTTAGACATCCATGAATTCAATTATCTCTTTGGACACCATTAAAACAGTAGCACACAGCTATGTTTTAATGATGTGCCATCTTCCCCTAAAAGGCCCAACATGCCAACACTGTAACTTCTGTTTGCAGTTTTCATAAATAGTTGGAAACACAGAAAGGGAAAAAAAAAAAAACAAAAAACTTTTCCACATTCTCTTCAACTGCTAGACAACTCTGTTCTGTGATGTGAGCAAGGTGAGTCAGCTTTACATTTATTTTTTTATTTGGCTGTGTGCTGGGGCTTCCCAGGTGATTCCGATGGTAAAGAATCCCCCGGCAACACATGAGACCGGGTTTGATCCCTGGGTTGGGATGATCTCCTGGAGAAGGAAACGCAACCCACTTCAGTATTCTTGCCTGGCGAATCCTATGGATGGAGGAGTCTAGTGGGTTACTGTCTATGGGGATCACAAAGAGTCAGACATGACTGAGTGACTAACACTTTCATTTTCACTTTCATGGGGCGTGTGGGATCTAACTCCCTGACCAAGGAGTGAACCCAGGACCCCTGCATTGGGAACACAGAGTCTTAGCCACTGGACCACCAGGGAAGTCCCCAAGGTGAGCCACAGTTACAAAAAAAAAAAAAAGAAAAAGAGGCAAGAAGGTCCAGTTTATGGAAATGTGAGGCTGAGTATCATACAGCAATGTCTTATCAACAAGTAAACTCACAATAAAATAGTACTTTGAGCACACAGTGGAATATTCATTCACTCTCACATTTTAACCTCTGTCAATTTTGAGCAGACAGCTTTTCCAGCCTTTAAATTCCAATAATGAAAACAATTTTAAGGCATGAGGGAATGATCTGAAAACACTCATCATCTTAGGAGCATCTGAATTTAATAAACAGGTTGAAGGCCCACAGGGACATTATTATGAGGAAATCAATCACCGAGGATACAATTTTGTGCGTCAGCAAGTAAGACTTTAGGTGGGTGAAGGATACACTGCATCACAAAGGTGGTGTTCAGATTTCTAAGTCTGACCTTGATAGATTCCACTCATCACAGTTGGCTCCCTAAGACTCCCTCAAGACAAGAAAAGATTCTAATTCACTTACTAGTTTCAGTTTTTTGTTTAAGTCATGCAAAACAGTTTACCATTTGCATTCTCTAAAAAAGCTGTATTTATTCTTTCATCTTCTCCATTAAGACTGAGAACTTTTCTCTCCCTGCACTCTGTAGGACAAAGAAGAGGAAATGGCAGAGAGAAAGCTGATTCCCAGGGTTTTTGTGAATTGACAATCAGGAGACCTGAACTACAGCAATGATGAGGGAAGAGTGAAACAGAGCCGCTGGCAGTTCCCAGAATGTAAGGACCCACAGTCTCAACAGGAAGACACTCAGACACTTGTGTGTTCATGGAGAAAGGAGAAGAAAAGAGTCTCCCAGGGCAAGGGGATAGAGACAGAAAGCAAAGTTTTCAAAAAGGTAAACAGATGGTCCTTTCCCACTCATTCCAGCCTAGGTCTTAGCGCTACCAGTTTAGCCTGAAAGGTATGATGGCTGGATACCTTTGTCCCCAAGGGAAGCAGTCCCTGAAATTATGGCTGCTAAATTAGGAAAATTAGAAGTTGCCAGAAAATGTGAGAAAGTAGGAAACTTATTATTCACGGTTCTGAGTAAATGTTTCAAGAGGGGGGACAGCTAAGTAAGAAAAGGCCACTCTCTCCCCCACACCATTAGAAGCCAAACATCAGATACAAGGCACACCTCATGTAAATGATTCTGTTTATATAAACCATGAAAACAGTTACTCCTCACCAACGTTAGAACTGAGAGGAGCTGTTACACTTTGGCGAGGGGAAGCTTATGACCGGGAGCAAGCAGAAGAGGGGCTTCTGGGAGCCGGCAAGGCTGCGCTTTGATCTGGGCGTGTCCTGTTTTGAAAATCCATGGAGCTGTGATACCTGTGTTAGTTGCATTCTCTCTGTGTTCACTGTGTGCATGTCTAGTCGCTTCAGTCGTATCTGAGTCTTTGCAGCCCCATAGACTGTAGCCCGCCAGGCTCTTCTATCCATGGGATTCTCCAGGCAAGAATACTGGAGAGGGTTGTCATTTCTTACTCCAGGGGATCTTCCCGAACCACTGATCAAACCCACGTCTCTGCCACTGGCAGGCAGATTCTTCATCACTGAGCCACCTGGGAAGCCCCTATGTACAATGTCGCTCAATTGTATCAGACTCTTTGCAACCCCATGGACTGTAGCCCACCAGGCTCCTTGGTCCATAGGGATTCTCTAGGCAAGAATATTGGAGTGGGCAGCCTTTCCCTTCTCCAGGGGATCTTCCCAACCCAGGGATTGAAGCCAGGTCTCCCACATTGCAGGTGGATTCTTTACCATCTGATCCATTAGTTCAGCAAAAAGGATTAAAAAGGAGAGGACATGGCTACTCTTCTTACATACTCTCACAGCTGGTCTAGGATAACAGCTTGTTAATGAATAAAACTGTTATTTTCAGGGCCTACAAATCGGAAAAAAATATACCTCCATTTCAAGCTCCCAACACCCTATGAGCAAAAATTATAAGGAGCTGAACACATTAAAACACAGAAGATTATAATACATATAAATCTGGCCTCACTGAATTAGTTAAGTTACTAATTCTCTAAATTAATTCATCAGTTTAGATATTTTGTAAGTGAATTTGATGCTCGTAGCATTCAACCCATCATATGTTGATGATTACTAAAAAAAATTACTTTTAGTAAACTGTTAGACTCTTTGTTAACTATAGGTAATATCTAAAACTGACCCCCACAGATTTCTCTTGAGCAGCCTATTGAGTTTCAGTATAGTTGCTTTGATGGCATTTCTTAGGTGGTAGTGGTGGTGGTTTAGTTGCTAAGTTGTGTCCGACTCTTGCAATCCCATGGATTCCTCTGTCCATGGGATTCTCCAGGCAAGAATATTGGAGTGGATTGCCATTTCCTTCTCTAGGGGATCTTCCCAACCCAGGAATCAAACTCAGGTCTTTTGCATTGCAGGCAGATTCTTTACCAACTAAGCTATGAAGGAAGCCCCATTCCTTAGGTAGTGGGTATTATTAACTTGTCAATGAAAGGATCTCTGAGAATCTGACTAACCTCTCCTGAAAAATGCCCTGTAGCAGGAACTCTTTGTACCCTACGCTAAAGCCATTCTTAACTCCTTTCCCTATCCATTTTTTGACCAGAGAAAGTAAGAAACCAAATTCTCCATGGCCTTGTGGACAAGGAAAGCAAGACAACCAAGATATTGCTGGATAATCTGATGCCACGGGACACATACTTGAACTTCTAGGTGGGGCTTTCAGGAAAGTTTTTACTTTCCAGATGATAAGATTCCTACTGATGGTCAGAGCTCTTTTGTTCCTTTACCCCCTGCTTTTCCACTTTAACTGGTGGGGCAACAGCCATCAGTCAACTATTGGGTGATGAACATTAGGATGCAGAAGCTAATTAAGATGGTGAGGGGGAAAGATACAAAAAGGAGGGTTCTGTGTATCACCATGCTAGCCCAGCACTCCCAACACCGATGACTGGATTTCTGTTACTTGCAGCTAAAGGCATTCCTTACAGATTGTTCACTAGCTTCCTCTGGACCCCCGGTCATAGGTTCCTGGTTTAGGAAGATAAAGACCAAATTGAGACACACAAAATTCATGATTCAGGCCTTAAGGGTGAGTTACACAGGTCATAACCTTAACCTAAACTAGGATACATGAACACTTACACATTTAATGAATCCCTATTCCGGCAAGAGAATTCACACTACTTACTGCATAGTAGATGTACCATGTACTGAATGCATTAGAAAGTCCATGGGAAAGTAATTTTTGTGAGCTAGAGGTGTCAGGGCTGATAAGACATGAAAAGTGGGTGTGAGTATGAGGTAGGAATATCCTGATAATGAACAACCAGGAATAACAAGTCATCAGCCTGGCTATACCAGGATTTCCCATGGGCTCTGAATTTTAACAGTGATAGAAGCTCAATTGCAGAGACCAGGTATCCATATATATATATTTTTTTCTGTAGTCAGTGAACAGTTGAGTATTTGAGTTGAGAGGGATGTGCACCAATTGATAATGAGCAAAAAAAAGTGTGTGTGTGTGAGGGGGGGGGTAGTGCGTTAATTCACCCATTCATCCAATCATCCCACTATGTGCGTCTCAAAGCCACACATCAGTGGTTCAATCAACAGCACTGACTGTGCTTTTACCAAGTGTCAGGTACCGTTGCAGGCACAGCAGGTGGAGGAGTGAAGGTGACAGAGGACCTGCTTTCTTGGAACATGTTTTAATAGGGAAGGCACAATATGGGCAGATAAATAACTATGCAAAAAATGCAGTAGAAAGGAAAGGCAAATGTGTTAACCAGTGACTACAAAAGATGTATGTGTGTGGGGGATAGCTTTTCAAATAGAATGGACAGGGCATGGTCATGGAGAAAAGGTTGTAGGCATGACACTTGGAATGCTGAGTCAAGGTGGGTGTATGGTTAAGACAGGAGAAAGCGTGTATGCAAAGACCTTGGCATGGGGGTGAGCAGTAGCACAACCAAGGAAAAAAAACAAAAGCCACAACAAAGAGCCAGTGAACTTGTGGAGGTGGGGGTGGAATGCTGAGTGCTGAAGAATTGATGCTTTTGAACTGTGGTGTTGGAGAAGACTCTTGAGAGTCCCTTGGACTGCAAGCAGATCCAACCAGTCCATCCTAAAGGAGATCAGTCCTGGGATTTCCTTGGAAGGAATGATGCTAAAGCTGAAACTCTAGTACTTTGGCCACCTCACGCAAAGAGTTCACTCACTGGAAAAGACTCTGATGCTGGGATGGATTGGGGGCAGGAGGAGAAGGGGACGACTGAGGATGAGATGGCTGGATGGCATCACGGACTCAATGCACATGAATTTGAGTGAACTCCGGGAGTTGGTGATGGACAGGGAGGCCTGGCATGCTGCAATTCATGGGGTCACAAATAGTCAGACATGACTGAGCGACTGAACTCAAGATGAATGGGAAGAAAAAAACAAGCTCAGAAAAATACGTGACAGAGACCCATGGCCTGCAGAGCCTCAAATATTATTTGGCTCTTCACAGAAATACTGCCACCCCCTGGCATTGATGGTGGGTTGGGAGTGAGGAGGGATGGGAAGCATAGAAGGCTGTGTCCTGATCTGGGGACACACGAGACACGAGGAAATAAAGTGAGAGTCCTCATGGGCTTTATGAAGTTCCAAGTTCCAAAATTCTATTAATACAGCAGAAACCACAGTGACCTCTGCCTCTAGCTTCCTTCAGAGAGGGCAGCACACAGGGTCCAAGGAGGCTGTGCTCTTGAGTATGGCAGAATGCATAAAAGTATGAAGTATGGGACCCGACTGCCTGCTTCTGAATCTCAGGTCTGTGACCATGAGCTAATTACTGAACCTCTCGGGGCCTCCTTTTCTTCATCTGTAAATGGCAAACTTGTAACAGGAAGCTTCACAGGGGTATGATGGAAACAAATGGGTTAAAATTTGCAAGGTACTTAGAAGAGCACTTGACCAAGTGAGAGAAATAAAGGCAAGACCATGTGCACAGTGTGTGGCACAACACTCGGCCCAGGTGTGTTAATGAATGAATGATGTGTGACTAAATCCCACAGAAATATTCCTTCAAAACACTCAAAATCAATGTAATCTCTGACAACTACATGCACAGTTTGATTTGCTTTATCAGAAAACAAGAGTCAGATGTTAGGCATTCCTAGGAAAGATCTTAAGAGAGGGGAATACAAAATTACTTAAAGTCCAGGAAACCACTTTACCTGTCTCCTGAGAAGCCTGTATGCACGACAAGAAACAACAGTTACAACTTGAGATGGAAAAATGGACTGGTTCAAAATTGGGGAAAGAGCACGTCAAGACTGTATATTGTCACCCTGCTTATTTAATTTATATGCAGAGTACATCATGTAAAATGCTGCGCTGGATGACTCACAAGTTGAAATCAAGATTGCCCAGAGAAATATCAACAACCTCAGATATGCAGATGATACCACTTTAATGGCAGAAAGCGAAGGGGAACTAAAGAGCCTCTTGATGAAAGTGAAAGAGGAGAGTGGAAAAGCCGGCTTAAAACACAACATCCAAGAAACGAAGATCATGGCATCTGGTCCCATTACTTCATGGCAAATAGATGGGGAAAAAGTGGAAACAGTGACAGATTTTATTTTCTTGGGCTCTAAAATCATTGCAGACAGTGACTACTAACATGAAATTAAAAGATGCTTGCTCCTTGGGAAAAAAGCTATGACAAACCTAGGCAGCATATTAAAATGCAGAGACATCACTTTGCTGACCAAGGTCCGTCTAGTCAAAGCTAAGGTGTTTCCAGTAGTCATGTATGGATGTGAGAGCTGCACCATAAAGAAGGCTGAGTACTGAAGAACTGATGCTTTTGAACTGTGGTGCTGGAGAAGACTCTTGAGAGTCTCTTGGACAGCAAAGAGATCAAACGAATCAATCCTAAAGGAAATCAACCCTGAATATTCATTGGAAGGACTGATGCTTAAGCTTCAATACTTGGATCACCTGATGTGAAGAGCTGCTTTACTGGAAAACACCCTGATGCTGGGAAAGATTGAGGGCAAGAGAATGTGGCAGCAGAGGAGGAGATGGTTAGATAGCATCACTGACTCAATGGACAAGTTTGAGCACTCTGGGAGATAGTAAAGGAAAGGGAGGCCTGGTGTGCTGCAGTCCACAGGGTTGCAAAGGGTCAGACATGACTGAGCAACTGAACAATAACAACAATTTCAAAAACCCTCTATGGCAGACTGTATTTTCAGAATTCTATCACCTCATGGTCTACTAACATGAATAGAAGCCAGTGTTAAATTTATGGGTGTGTTAGTTACTCAAGTTCTTGCAATTCAAAAAACAGATGGTATTCACTGCAGGATGCTAGGAATGAAAGAAAATTGAAGGAAAACTGTAATAATGATAGGTTAGCATAAAAGCAACTTTGCCTCATACCAACTTTTAAAGGCTGCCCTGTTTAATCTAGTGAGTGTCTAAAACACAAGAACAGCAAAGAGATAAGAGAAGCATTAAAGCAAGGTCTGATGTAACTGGCAGAACTCATTTAGAACATCTGAAAAACAATTTATCTTTTCTTCATTTTCTCAAACATACTCATAATAAGAAAAATATTCTAGGAACACAGAAACAATCTAAATAGAACCTCAAGGATATAAGACAAATCAGAGGATGGGAAGTTTCTAAGAAAACTGGTACAGTTTCTTTGTTAACTTGGTGTCATGATATTAAAAGGGCTGTTCTGAATCCTAAGAGTTAAGGATAGAAGATGCTAGGTCTGGTCCTGCCTGGGATCTGGTGTGGAAAAACAAGCAGAGACCAATTTTCAGATTTAGAAAAAAAATCTATCTGATGATATTTTAAAAATATTGTTAATTTTGTGGGTGAGATAATATCATTAGGGTTCTGTTGAAAAATGTTCTTAGATTTTTGACTACATAGCCTAAAGTATTTAGTATACTTGCTGTCTTAAATTTAATCATAAAAATATGTGGAAAGGGAGAAAATCATATTATAGCAAGACTGAGAAATATTAAGGTTGGAATATAATTATTGTAAGAGACAAAATTGCTTTTTTAAATGACTATCTCGGAGGCAAGAAAAGCCATATATAATCAAAAGCAGATTCTTTTCCTGATAGCTTCATGAACCAACCCGGACTAAAGAGAAGATTAAAAAGTTTCAGAGTCATTTAAAAATCTTGATACATGAAACAAAATCTTGGTTAACTAGACATTATGTCAAAAAACTTGGAATGAGCAAATTCCTCATATCCAAAGATTTGATTGTGTGTATTTAGGATAGAAAGTTGATAATATATGATCCTTAGTCATTTAACATATTTGAGTGGGTTCTAGGTTCCAGTAAGTTTGTTCCAGACCCTGAAGTTATTGCTGGGAATAAAACAAGACAAAATTCCCCACCCTCCTGGTTGTTTTTGCTGCTTAGTCACTAAGACATGTCTGACTCTTTCAGACCCCACAGGCTGTAGCCCGCCAGGCTCCTCTGTCCATGAGATTTCCCAGGCAAGAATACTGAAGTGAGTTGCCATTTCCTTCTCTAGCAGATCTGCCGGATCCAGGGATTGGAAGGATACTGGGAGGTGGGGAAGAGATACATTAGAAGTTCAGGATTACCAGATATACACTACTATATATAAAAGATAAACAACAAGGTCATGTGTATAGCACAGGAAACTATATACAATATCTTACAATAACCTATAATGGGAAATAATCTGAAGTGAGAACTGAATCACTTTGTTGTACACCTAAAACTAATATGACATTGTAAATGTACTGTATCTCAGTAAAAGAGAATAAAAGTACTAACAAGGGAATATGCCCTGAACAGGTTCAGCAAAGGCTACATGCCTAGCATCCTTTTCCATTGTGTCTACACACAGAGGAACTAATAAAAAGCTATAGATGCTTCGTGCATGAAATGGCCACAAAGCCTTTTAGAAAAGCCACAAAGGAAGATCCAGCCTCACATTTCTTTCGAGAACACCTTTGAAGTACCTGCTCTTTGGAAAGGAGAGAAGCTCTCTGATTCTGTGGTTCCCCCCCTCATCTCTCCTGTGAGAAAATAAGTAGTTCTACTTCGGAAGCAATGACAAGTAACACTGTTCCTTCCTCCAGCACAAGCAGAAACTGCTTTAAGCCCTTGTCTTGCCCTAGATTCTCAGGGAGGGGCCTCCATTCCCAGGAAGAAATAGATTCAGGCAGACCTCATTTTATCGCACTTCATAAATACTGCATTTTTCACAAACTGAAGGTTGTGGCAGCAAGCCTATCAGCGTCATTTTCCAACAGTATTTGTGTCACAGTCCAGTCATTCTCACAATATTTCCAATCTTTTTGTTATTATTATATTTGTCATGGGGATGTACGGTCAGTGATCTCTGATATTACTACTGTAAAAAGTTAACAACTGGCTGAAGACTCAGATGATAGCATTTTTAGCAATAAAGCATTTTTAAAATTAAGGTATGCACACTTTTTTTGGACAGTGCTATTGCACACTTGAGACTACAGTATAGTACAAACAACTTATATACACCAAGGTACAAAAAAATTGTGTAGTTCCCTCTGTCATGATGCTTGCTTTACTGCGGCGGTCTGGAACCCAACCATCGTATCTCCAAGGATTGCCTGTACATCTGTCTACACCCAGCCTCAGGTGGTGCCATCACTAAGTGGGCAGAATGCAGGCTTTGGATACATTAGGAAGGACCTTGTATTACAGACTGAGGACTTTGCCCTTATTCGACCAGTGGTACAGAGCCATGTAGAAAAGCTTTAAGCAGAAGAGTGGCAAGACTGGTTGCATTTCAACAGGTATGAGCTGGCAGAAGTACGAAGGACAGATAGGTTTGGGGTGACTGGTGGGCAGGGGAGAAGGCTCTGGTGGAGGTGGTTAGTGGGAAGATGAAGCTGATGTCTCCAGAGAGAGAGACTGGGTGGAGAATTACTAACAGCAATGGAGGATATACAGCAGGGAGAATGGATGGCCAGGAACAGAAATGCATGGGTTCAGCTTTGACCATGATGGAATTTGGATGCTAGATTCTTAAATCTATTGCAGAAGCCTCCAGTAGACAGCTGCAAATGAAGGACAGAAATTTAGGTCACAAATACATAAATTTGGGAAGCACTGTTGTTCCATTTCTAGTAAGTACAATGGTGCTATACATTTTTGTTTGTTTGTTCTTTTTGGTGGGGGCAGTGAAGCAGAAAAGGATTACAGCTTTATTGCTTTTCCAGGCAAGGGGAGACACATTGGGCTTCTGCCTCAAAAAACTATTTGTCTCCCTGTTGTTGCTTCTTAAAACTGAAGAGCTACTCTTCTTAAAAGATCACAGATAACAGAGCAGATGGCCACTTACTTTCTGCATTGCTTATATGTTCTGTCCTGATACCACATGGAACTAGTAACAGAATCTGGCCTTCTGAGGTCTAATTATGCCATTCCTCCATGACATCCCTCATGCCCTACAAGCATAATTCAATCTGCTTCCCAGTTCCAAGATCGACGGGAAACATTCTTTGAGAGGATACTCTCTAGTATGGATTAACCAGGGCATTTTACTATTTTTCAAACAGTTGCATAATAAAAGCTCAGTCAAAATGTTACCAGGTACATACAGAGACTAGGCATTCCACTAGATTCTATGGCTCTCAAAGAGAAAAGGCTAAGGAGGTCCCTGCCCTTAGGAAGCTTACATTCCACTGGGGAACAGACAGACAATAAGCAAGTAAAATAGCAACGGTGTGGTTAACGTCGGGGCTAAATACAGAGTAGGTACGACTGAGCAAATTGGGAGGAGGATGTCTTGAAAAGAATAATCAGGGGAATTCATTTTAGGAAGCTGAACAGAAATCCAGACAACTGGGGAAAAACCCTTATAGAGAGATTCATCAGTCCTGGGGTGGGGAAAACTCGCCGTGCTAACTCGTGTGACGTGAAGTCAGCAGCAGGAAGAGAGGCAGAGAGTAAGGCTGGAGAGGTGGCAAGAGCTGAGTCACAGAATCTTGATTCATTTATCTTTTTAAAGCTGTGGCATGTGGGATCTAGTCCCCTGGCGAGGGAAGGAACCTGGGCTCCCTGTATTGGGAGTGCTGAGTTTTAGCCACTGGACACCAGGGAAGTCCCATGAGTGACTGAACTCGCTCAGTCGTGTCCGACTCTTGGCGACCCCATGGACTATAGCCCACCAGCCTCCTCCATCCATGGGATTTTCCAGGCAAGAGAACTGGAGTGGGTTGCCATTTCCTTTTTCAGGGAAGTCCCGTACCCTGTGAATATTTAGATTCTTCTACTGAGAGGCCATGTGGGCCTGTTGGCACTGGCACCTAGATTAGGGAGAGGAAGAGGTTATGAGGAAAACTACTACTTCTTCAACTAATGCCAAGGACAGAAAAAAAAAACCCTGTTTTTCCAATTAGGAGTCAGGGCTGAAGATCACAGATGTTCTAGATATAGTAATCATGACAGGGACGGGATATACAAAGTTAATTAAATTTCCCAACGTGCGGATTGGAAAAGAACATTTTCAAATGGAAGGAAGTGGGAAAGCCTGGCTTGTTAGGAATGGCCTGTGCCTAAGCACTACCAAGTGGGTTTCAGTAGTGATAACGAGCTGTATTTGAGGTTGGACGCTCAGTGGGTTAGGTATATAGAGACGCTATAAAAGTGTGGTCTTGGCATCCTGCTCCTCTCTGACCGGTTCTACCATCATTAAATTCTTTGAAACGCAATGTTGCTGGCCTGTGACTATAAACATTTTCATAAAACCAAAGTGCTTCATTACCATTTCAACATGCCTGTGACTTCTTGGCTCCAATTTTCTGACAATTTTAACTGTAAAATTCTCCCGAAAACTACTTGAGGCTAACCGACTAACACTCAAAGGAGATACAAACACTTAAAAAAAAGAAAAACTAACGAACTAGTGTTCCAGGATGTAAAGGATTCAAACTTTGATATACATTTTCCCCAATTTATCAGTCAAACTGAAGACATCATAATTATTCTGAAACAATTTAAACATAAAATGGAAGGTCTTCACATATACAGAAGTTGAAAGCAAAATGCTTTCCTGCTATTTGAACATCTATCAAATCTCTTTCTTAAATGTCCAGAAGAGCTCTATTGATCCACTTAATTTTTACATTCATTTTCCAATCCTAGGAAATCATATTTTCTACTATTCTTTTCCTTCCCTCAATTAAAAGCACTCCTGCATATTTAAAATCATAAATTTTCGTTACAGTTGTTTACGATCCAAGTTTATTTTAATAAGGTCCTCAGTCTCATCTAGGACAGAAAGTGCTTAAGTCATTATCTCTTATTTTTGATTATAATAATTACAAGGCCTATAATACTTTCCAAAGACCTCATTAAAAAGGGACATGTCATAATAGCCATGATTAGCAAACCAGAGGTGGGGTATTAGTCATTGCACCCTAAGGAGAGCTTTTCTCTTTGACAGTGTGAGAGTGAGGTGATTAAGGAAACATCAGCCTCACACTAGCCTGTCCTCAAAATGCCGAGCTGTGCATTATAAACAAGTCAACTGTACATTTTACACCTCAACATACATCTATATGGATTCTTTAACTCAGTTCAGAAAGCAAGCACAGGTTATTCTAATTTTTCCCATGTTAGATGCTAAGAAATGGGCTCAAGAAAATTTTATTAAGTCCAAAGCACACTTTATTTTTACCTTTTCATTAATTTTTACTGGAGTATAGTTGCTTTACAATGTTATGTTAGTTTCTGCTGCACAGCAAAGTGAATCACCAATATTTTTACACATATTCTCTCTTTTCTGGATTTCCTTCCCATTTAGGTCACCACAGAGCATTAAGTAGAGTCTCCTGTGCTGTACAGCAGGTTCTCATTAGTTACCTATTTTATATATACTATCAATAGTGTATATATGTCAATCATAATTCATTCTAACCCCTTTCCCCCTTGGAATCTGTACATTTGTTCTCTACATCTGTGTCTCTATTTCTGCTTTGCAAATAAGATCATTTAGACCATTTTTTTTTTCTAGATTCCACATATGGGTTACCTTTCAAAGATATTTCTGAGCAAAGATCATCTTATTCACTAACAAGTTGTTTCTTTCCTAAACTACTTGGGTACACCTATTACATGAGATTTCTGTCTCCACAGATTTTTTTTTAGTGCAAATGCATTCTATCATCATTAAATGACCATAAATGAAATACTGCCCTTTCTTTCACAAAAGAAAGTGAAAGTGAAGTTGCTCAGTCGAGTCTGACTCTTTGTGATTCTTTCATGATGACAGTCTCTTTACCAGCTTTGTAGCTAGTATGTGTTACCATTTTTAGTTTCCACCAACATTAATCTCATGACTACTAGTATTGGAACAGCTGTCATAACAAGATAGTAACTCTCCACTGCAACCTATACAGCCACTGTAACAGCTCTTCCACTGGCCTGGCAACCTATTGCTAAGCAGAATACATTGGAAAACCAAGTTCAACTAACAGTAAACAGTGGTCTCAAATGCAAAAGAAGACTTCATTATTTGCTATAAGGAGATACTTGCAATAGCAACTCATTTATAAAATTTGAATTACTATTGGACTCAATAAAATGGTGTGCTATGCTGTGTTTAGTTGCTCAGTCATGTCCGACTCTTTGCAAACCATGGACTGCAGCCCTCCAGGTCCCTTTGTCCGTGGAATTCTCCAGGCAAGAATACTGGAGTGGGTTGCCATGCCCCCTTCCAGGGAATCTTCCCAACCCAGGGGCCAAACCCAGGTCTCCTGCATTGTAGGCAGATTCTTTACTTTCTGAGCCACCAGGGAAGCCCATGCTCTCCTATAGATACATTTCTAAGTAACTTCTAATACCACGGTATATTTGGGGATATCCATTGGCAAATCATTTCCAGAATTACACATTATACTTTAGTAAAACAATTTAGTCAATACATAAGAATTTATAGCCCATTATGTGCTCAGCATTCAGTTCTCCTTATAACTATTTATACGGCACAATGTGTTAGATAAAACAGGATATAAATTAAGGCAATGAATGTCCATCTGTTGTATCTTTGAATGTGTAAAGATAGTACAACCAGATTGATGGCCTGAATGTCTTTATTTTTTTAAGTGAAGTGAGCTTGCTCAGTCGTGTCCGACTCTGCAACCCCATGGACTGTAGCCCACCAGGCTCTTCCATCCATGAGATTCTTCAGGCAAGGATACTGGAGTGGGCTGCCATTTTGATATTATATGTGGAAATACATTATTGGAACTGACTGTAAAGTTATATTGGGATTTTTCACTGTGCTCAGGGTCTGTGCCCCTAGGCTCTAAGCTCTTCAAGGTTCTGCTGCTGCTGCTGCTGCTAAGTCGCTTCAGTCGTGTCCGAGTCTATGGAACCCAACAGATGGCAGCCCACCAGGCTCCCCTGTCCCTGGGATTCTCCAGGCAAGAACACTGGAGTGGGTTGCCATTTCCTTCTCCATTGTAGGAAAGTGAAAAGTGAAAGTGAAGTTGCTCAGCTGTGTCCAACTCTTCGCAACCCCATGGACTGCAGCCCACCAGGCCTGTCTCTTATACACATCTCTATTCTGCTGCTGCTGCTGCTGCTAAGTCGCTTCAGTCGTGTCCGAGTCTATGGAACCCAACAGATGGCAGCCCACCAGGCTCCCCTGTCCCTGGGATTCTCCAGGCAAGAACACTGGAGTGGGTTGCCATTTCCTTCTCCATTGTAGGAAAGTGAAAAGTGAAAGTGAAGTTGCTCAGCTGTGTCCAACTCTTCGCAACCCCATGGACTGCAGCCCACCAGGCTCCTCCATCCATGGGATTTTCCAAGCAAGAGTACTGGAGTGGGTGCCATTGCCTTCTCCGTTCAAGGCTCCACTGTATTCCTATAACCCACACACATCCTCCATTACACTTTGCCATCATCAGATTATTTTCAACCTAATACCATGTAAATAGCTTCAAGTACAAAGTAAGTGCTATGTAGATAGTTGCTGGTTGGTGCACAGTAAATTCAAGTTTTGCTTATTTGGAACTTCTTAAAAAAATTTTCTTTGTGTGAATATTTCTGATTCATGGTTGGTTGTATCATCAAAATACAGAATCATGAACATAGTTAGCTACTGTATCTGGAGATTATTTTCCAGATGATTCACGTCCTTTCAAGGGTTAGCAAAGTTTTGCTAAGTTCTTTGTGATAGGGTCTTGATACTAGTTTAGACTGAGAGTGGGAAACCTCATGCACTCCTATGTAGGGCTCCTAGAAGCCAATTTACATATAACCAAGTTCAAAATAAAGTTCCAGCATGCAAGTGATTGTTAAAAGGGATTTGATGAGCCACATGGCTCAAGTGAAGGAAATCTTTTTCAGTATAGTATGCTGTTATGTGGATTTTGAGGTCAAAAGAAATACAAAACAATAAATACATAGTTTTAAGGGCCACTGAGAAGGTCGGTTTTCGTTCCAATCCCAAAGAAAGGCAATGCCAAAGAATGCTCAAACTACTGCACAAT
>SJYC01065740.1:0-15926 GCA_006408675.1 Madoqua kirkii | reverse complement strand
GCTGAACAGAAATCCAGACAACTGGGGAAAAACCCTTATAGAGAGATTCATCAGTCTTGGGGTGGGGAAAACTCGCCGTGCTAACTCGTGTGACGTGAAGTCAGCAGCAGGAAGAGAGGCAGAGAGTAAGGCTGGAGAGGTGGCAAGAGCTGAGTCACAGAATCTTGATTCATTTATCTTTTTAAAGCTGTGGCATGTGGGATCTAGTCCCCTGGCGAGGGAAGGAACCTGGGCTCCCTGTATTGGGAGTGCTGAGTTTTAGCCACTGGACCACCAGGGAAGTCCCATGAGTGACTGAACTCGCTCAGTCGTGTCCGACTCTTGGCGACCCCATGGACTATAGCCCACCAGCCTCCTCCATCCATGGGATTTTCCAGGCAAGAGAACTGGAGTGGGTTGCCATTTCCTTTTTCAGGGAAGTCCCGTACCCTGTGAATATTTAGATTCTTCTACTGAGAGGCCATGTGGGCCTGTTGGCACTGGCACCTAGATTAGGGAGAGGAAGAGGTTATGAGGAAAACTACTACTTCTTCAACTAATGCCAAGGACAGAAAAAAAAAACCCTGTTTTTCCAATTAGGAGTCAGGGCTGAAGATCACAGATGTTCTAGATATAGTAATCATGACAGGGACGGGATATACAAAGTTAATTAAATTTCCCAACGTGCGGATTGGAAAAGAACATTTTCAAATGGAAGGAAGTGGGAAAGCCTGGCTTGTTAGGAATGGCCTGTGCCTAAGCACTACCAAGTGGGTTTCAGTAGTGATAACGAGCTGTATTTGAGGTTGGACGCTCAGTGGGTTAGGTATATAGAGACGCTATAAAAGTGTGGTCTTGGCATCCTGCTCCTCTCTGACCGGTTCTACCATCATTAAATTCTTTGAAACGCAATGTTGCTGGCCTGTGACTATAAACATTTTCATAAAACCAAAGTGCTTCATTACCATTTCAACATGCCTGTGACTTCTTGGCTCCAATTTTCTGACAATTTTAACTGTAAAATTCTCCCGAAAACTACTTGAGGCTAACCGACTAACACTCAAAGGAGATACAAACACTTAAAAAAAAGAAAAACTAACGAACTAGTGTTCCAGGATGTAAAGGATTCAAACTTTGATATACATTTTCCCCAATTTATCAGTCAAACTGAAGACATCATAATTATTCTGAAACAATTTAAACATAAAATGGAAGGTCTTCACATATACAGAAGTTGAAAGCAAAATGCTTTCCTGCTATTTGAACATCTATCAAATCTCTTTCTTAAATGTCCAGAAGAGCTCTATTGATCCACATTAATTTTTACATTCATTTTCCAATCCTAGGAAATCATATTTTCTACTATTCTTTTCCTTCCCTCAATTAAAAGCACTCCTGCATATTTAAAATCATAAATTTTCGTTACAGTTGTTTACGATCCAAGTTTATTTTAATAAGGTCCTCAGTCTCATCTAGGACAGAAAGTGCTTAAGTCATTATCTCTTATTTTTGATTATAATAATTACAAGGCCTATAATACTTTCCAAAGACCTCATTAAAAAGGGACATGTCATAATAGCCATGATTAGCAAACCAGAGGTGGGGTATTAGTCATTGCACCCTAAGGAGAGCTTTTCTCTTTGACAGTGTGAGAGTGAGTTGATTAAGGAAACATCAGCCTCACACTAGCCTGTCCTCAAAATGCCGAGCTGTGCATTATAAACAAGTCAACTGTACATTTTACACCTCAACATACATCTATATGGATTCTTTAACTCAGTTCAGAAAGCAAGCACAGGTTATTCTAATTTTTCCCATGTTAGATGTTAAGAAATGGGCTCAAGAAAATTTTATTAAGTCCAAAGCACACTTTATTTTTACCTTTTCATTAATTTTTACTGGAGTATAGTTGCTTTACAATGTTATGTTAGTTTCTGCTGCACAGCAAAGTGAATCACCAATATTTTTACACATATTCTCTCTTTTCTGGATTTCCTTCCCATTTAGGTCACCACAGAGCATTAAGTAGAGTCTCCTGTGCTGTACAGCAGGTTCTCATTAGTTACCTATTTTATATATACTATCAATAGTGTATATATGTCAATCATAATTCATTCTAACCCCTTTCCCCCTTGGAATCTGTACATTTGTTCTCTACATCTGTGTCTCTATTTCTGCTTTGCAAATAAGATCATTTAGACCATTTTTTTTTTCTAGATTCCACATATGGGTTACCTTTCAAAGATATTTCTGAGCAAAGATCATCTTATTCACTAACAAGTTGTTTCTTTCCTAAACTACTTGGGTACACCTATTACATGAGATTTCTGTCTCCACAGATTTTTTTTTAGTGCAAATGCATTCTATCATCATTAAATGACCATAAATGAAATACTGCCCTTTCTTTCACAAAAGAAAGTGAAAGTGAAGTTGCTCAGTCGAGTCTGACTCTTTGTGATTCTTTCATGATGACAGTCTCTTTACCAGCTTTGTAGCTAGTATGTGTTACCATTTTTAGTTTCCACCAACATTAATCTCATGACTACTAGTATTGGAACAGCTGTCATAACAAGATAGTAACTCTCCACTGCAACCTATACAGCCACTGTAACAGCTCTTCACACTGGCCTGGCAACCTATTGCTAAGCAGAATACATTGGAAAACCAAGTTCAACTAACAGTAAACAGTGGTCTCAAATGCAAAAGAAGACTTCATTATTTGCTATAAGGAGATACTTGCAATAGCAACTCATTTATAAAATTTGAATTACTATTGGACTCAATAAAATGGTGTGCTATGCTGTGTTTAGTTGCTCAGTCATGTCCGACTCTTTGCAAACCATGGACTGCAGCCCTCCAGGTCCCTTTGTCCGTGGAATTCTCCAGGCAAGAATACTGGAGTGGGTTGCCATGCCCCCTTCCAGGGAATCTTCCCAACCCAGGGGCCAAACCCAGGTCTCCTGCATTGTAGGCAGATTCTTTACTTTCTGAGCCACCAGGGAAGCCCATGCTCTCCTATAGATACATTTCTAAGTAACTTCTAATACCACGGTATATTTGGGGATATCCATTGGCAAATCATTTCCAGAATTACACATTATACTTTAGTAAAACAATTTAGTCAATACATAAGAATTTATAGCCCATTATGTGCTCAGCATTCAGTTCTCCTTATAACTATTTATACGGCACAATGTGTTAGATAAAACAGGATATAAATTAAGGCAATGAATGTCCATCTGTTGTATCTTTGAATGTGTAAAGATAGTACAACCAGATTGATGGCCTGAATGTCTTTATTTTTTTAAGTGAAGTGAGCTTGCTCAGTCGTGTCCGACTCTGCAACCCCATGGACTGTAGCCCACCAGGCTCTTCCATCCATGAGATTCTTCAGGCAAGGATACTGGAGTGGGCTGCCATTTTGATATTATATGTGGAAATACATTATTGGAACTGACTGTAAAGTTATATTGGGATTTTTCACTGTGCTCAGGGTCTGTGCCCCTAGGCTCTAAGCTCTTCAAGGTTCTGCTGCTGCTGCTGCTGCTAAGTCGCTTCAGTCGTGTCCGAGTCTATGGAACCCAACAGATGGCAGCCCACCAGGCTCCCCTGTCCCTGGGATTCTCCAGGCAAGAACACTGGAGTGGGTTGCCATTTCCTTCTCCATTGTAGGAAAGTGAAAAGTGAAAGTGAAGTTGCTCAGCTGTGTCCAACTCTTCGCAACCCCATGGACTGCAGCCCACCAGGCTCCTCCATCCATGGGATTTTCCAAGCAAGAGTACTGGAGTGGGTGCCATTGCCTTCTCCGTTCAAGGCTCCACTGTATTCCTATAACCCACACACATCCTCCATTACACTTTGCCATCATCAGATTATTTTCAACCTAATACCATGTAAATAGCTTCAAGTACAAAGTAAGTGCTATGTAAATAGTTGCTGGTTGGTGCACAGTAAATTCAAGTTTTGCTTATTTGGAACTTCTTAAAAAAATTTTCTTTGTGTGAATATTTCTGATTCATGGTTGGTTGTATCATCAAAATACAGAATCATGAACATAGTTAGCTACTGTATCTGGAGATTATTTTCCAGATGATTCACGTCCTTTCAAGGGTTAGCAAAGTTTTGCTAAGTTCTTTGTGATAGGGTCTTGATACTAGTTTAGACTGAGAGTGGGAAACCTCATGCACTCCTATGTAGGGCTCCTAGAAGCCAATTTACATATAACCAAGTTCAAAATAAAGTTCCAGCATGCAAGTGATTGTTAAAAGGGATTTGATGAGCCACATGGCTCAAGTGAAGGAAATCTTTTTCAGTATAGTATGCTGTTATGTGGATTTTGAGGTCAAAAGAAATACAAAACAATAAATACATAGTTTTAAGGGCCACTGAGAAGGTCGGTTTTCGTTCCAATCCCAAAGAAAGGCAATGCCAAAGAATGCTCAAACTACTGCACAATTGCACTCATCTCACATGCTAGCAAAGTAATGCTCAAAATTCTTCAAGCCAGGCTTCAGCAGTATGTGAACCGTGAACTTCCAGATGTTCAAGCTGTTTTTAGAGAAGGCAGAGGAAACTGCCAGCATCCGCTGGATCATCAAAAAACCAAGAGTTCCAGAATAACATCTATTTCTGCTTTATTGACTATGCCAAAACCTTTGACTGTGTGGATTACAATAAACTGTGGAAAATTCTGAAAGAAATGGGAATACCAGACCACCTGACCTGCCCTTTGAGAAACCTATATGCAGGTCAGGAAGCAACAGTTAGAGCTGGACATGGAACAACAGACGGGTTTCAAATAGGAAAAGAAGTACATCAAGGCTGTACTTTGTCACCTTGCTTATTTAACTTCTATGCAGAGTACATCATGAGAAACGCTGGACTGGAAGAAACACAAGCTGGAATCAAGATTGCCAGGAGAAATATCAACAACCTCAGATATGCAGATGACACCACCCTTATGGCAGAAAGTGAAGAACTAAAGAGCCTCTTGATGAAAGTTAAAGAAGAGAGTGAAAAAGCTGTCTTAAAGCTCAACATTCAGAAAACGAAGATCATGGCACCTGGTCCCATCACTTCATGGCAAATAGATGTGGAAAGAGTGGAAACAGTGTCAGATTTTATTTTTCTGGGCTCCAAAATCATTGCAGATGGTGACTGCAGCCATGAAATTAGAAGACACTTACTCCTTGGAAGGAACGTTATGACCAACCCAGACAGCATGTTGAAAAGCAGAGATATTACTTTGCCAACAAAGGTTCGTTTAGTCAAGGCTATGGTTTTTCCTGTGGTCATGTATGGATGTGAGAGCTAGACTGTGAAGAAAGCTGAGTGCCGAAGAATTGATGCTTTTGAACTGTGGTGTTGGAGAAGACTCTTGAGAGTCCCTTGGACTGCAAGGAGATCCAAACAGTCCATTCTAAAGGAGATCAGCCCTGGGATTTCTTTGGAAGGAATGAAGCTAAAGCTGAAACTCCAGTACTTTGGCCACCTCATGCGAAGAGTTGACTCACTGGAAAAGACTGATGCTGGGAGAGATTGGAGGCAAGACGAGAAGGGGACAACAGAGGATGAGATGGCTGCATGGCATCACCGACTTGATGGATGTGAGATCGAGTGAACTCCAGGAGTTGGTGATGGACAGGGAGGCCTCGCATGCTGCGATTCATAGGGTCGAAAAGAGTCGGACATGACTGAGCGACTGAACTGAACTGAGATGTGAACAATGGTGAATTCCATCTAAACTAGGGGTTTTACACTGACGATAATCAAATCGAGATGTTGGTTTCAACAAGGAATTAGTGTTTGGGGGCTACTACTGCCAGAAACCTGTTTAAGGATCTGTATTTCCTTCCTTTTTAACTATTTTGTAATCCAGGAAGTTTGGACAGTTTAATTAAAAGATATCGGAAGGATATAAACTCAGGAGGGAATTATTGGGTCATTTAGTAGTTCCATTTTTAGTTTTGAGAAACCTTTATATTGTTTTCCACAGTGGCTGCACAAACGTACATTCCCTTTAATAGTAAACAAGGTTGCCCTTTTCTGCACATCTTTGCCAACATTTGTTATTTGTGCTCTTTTATGAGAACTATTCTAACAGGTATGAGATAATATCTCATTGTAGTTTTAATTTGCATTTCCCTGATAATCAGTAACGTTGAACATCTTTTCATATGTCTGTTGGCCATCTCTATTTCCTCTTTTGAAAAATGTCTTTTTAATTCTTCTGCCCATTGTTCAACCATGTTGCCTGCTTTTTTGATGTTGAATCGTATGAGCTGTTTGTATATGTTGGATAGTAATTCCTTGTCAGTCATATTATTTGAAACTCCTTTCTCCCATTCAGCAGGTTGTTTTTCTGTTTTTCAATGGTTTCCTTTACTGTGCAAAAGCATTTATGTTTAATTAGGTCCCATTTGTTTATTTTTTCTTTTTTTTGCTATAGGCAGATGGATCAAAAAAAATAATGTGGTGACTTATTACAAAGAGTGTTCTGCCTATGTTTTCCTCTATAGTTTTTATCTAGTCTCACATTTAGGTCTTTAACACATTTTGAGTTTATTTTTGTACAGGTATCAGAGAATGTTCTAATTTCATTCTTTGACATGTAGCTATACAGTTTTCCCAGCACCACTTATTGAAGAGATTTTTTTTCCATTGTATATTCTTGCCTCCTTAGTTGTAAATTAATTGAGCATAGGTTGCGGGCTTATTTTCCGAGTTATCTATCATTTTCCATTGATCTATGTGTCTGTTTTTCTGCCAGTACCATAGCCTTCTGATTACCAATTTGAAGAGATATATGCACCTCAATGTCCATAGCAGCATTAACCTAAGTGTCCATCAACAGATGAATAGATTAAAAAGATGTGATATGTCTCTATATATTTACACACATATATACATATATATACATATATATAAAACATAGATACATGTAAAAAAACTATGGAACACTACTCATTCATAACACACACACACATATATGTGTGTATATATTTATATATATATGCGTGTGTGTGTATTTTTATATAGAGAGATACATGTGTGTGTATATACACACACACACTGGAACATTACTCAGTCATAAAATATACACACATATATTTATATACAGAGATATATGTAAATATATGTATGTATGTATCTATCTATACACACAGAGATATATGTGAATATATGTATGTATGTATCTATCTATATATGTGAATATATGTATGTATGTATCTATCTATACACACACACACATTATGGAAAACTACTCAGCCATAAAAAAGAACAAAAATTTTGTCATCTGCAGCAATATGGACAGACTTTGGATATGGAAGGCATCATCCCCGGTGGCTTAGATGGTAAAGAATCCAACTGCAACATGGGAGACTTGTGTTTGATCCCTGGGTTAAGATGATCCCCTGGAGGAGGGCATGGCAACACATTCCAGTATTCTTGCCTGGAGAATCCCATGGACAGAGGAGCCTGGTGGGCTACAGTCCATGGGGCTGCAAAGAGTCAGACACTACTGAGCAAGTAAGCACACACACGTATGCTAAGTGAAAAGAAGTCCTAACAGATAAAGACAAATGATTTCAGAATTTAAAAAATATAGCAAGAAAAAGGAAGCAGACTCACAGATATAGGGAACAACTCGTGGTTTACTAGAGGAGAGAAGGAAAGGGGGAGGGTCAATACTGGGCTGGGAGAGTGAGAGGCCAACTACTGGGGGTAAGACAGGCACACGGATGCACTGCATAATACAGAAAATATATCCAATATTTTGTAATAACTGTATTCATTGCAAGGACTGATGTTGAAACTGAAACTCCAATACTTTGGCCAACTGATGTGAAGAACTAACTCACTGGAAAAAACCCTGATGTTGGGAACGATTGAAGGCAGGAGGAGAAGGGGACAACAGAGGATGAGATGTTTGGATGGCATCACCGATTCAATGGACATGAGTCTGAGTAAACTCCAGGAGTTGGTGATGGACAGGGAGGTCTGGCATGCTGCAGTCCATGGGGCTGCAAAGAGCTGGATACGACTGTACAGCTGAACTGAACTGTAGATGGAAACTAACCTTTAAAATTCGTACTAAAAATTTAAAAAAATTAAATCTAAATATAAAAGAGAATGGGAGTACAAAGAAGCCTTCCATGTCTCAGCAGTGTAAAATTCTCAGCACTGAATAATCCAACCATTCAGCTGAACTGAACTGTAGATGGAAACTAACCTTTAAAATTCGTACTAAAAATTTAAAAAAATTAAATCTAAATATAAAAGAGAATGGGAGTACAAAGAAGCCTTCCATGTCTCAGCAGTGTAAAATTCTCAGCACTGAATAATCCAACCATACAAACAACTTTTACACATGAACCATCCCCCAGCACCTCTCATTTCAGCCATATCTGGTTACTGGGCAACCTGCACCATCATATCGCAGTGAGCACAAGGATCACTGCCAGATGTAGCCTGGGCTGGCAGCAATCCAACCCTGAACTTTAAAGGCATCTTCTCTTCCAACCATCACTTGCTTAGAAACCTAAACAAACCCCACTGGTTTGGCCACATATCTCTTAATCTGGTTAAGGCTATTAAAGTGTTTTGTTTTTCTTTTTGACATACATGCTATTCAAGCTCATTCAATCCAGAAATTCAGCATTTTTAATAAGACCTCAGAGCTGGCAGCCAATTCCCTCAAGAGAAAATGCTTCTCTCCTGTTCATCATTTTCAAATTAGTTCCCATATTTCAGTTCAAGGCTCAGTGATAGAGTTACAGCACAGTACTAGATGCTGCCAACCCAGAACCATGACACTGAGCTCTCAAAGCCACAAAGATTTGATTTATTAGATCTAATCTTTTGACTCATCCACTGGCAGAGATTTATGGCGGTAACCTATCAGTTGCATGATTCACGTTGTGACCCTCCTCCGAAGTTTTTGCTTTTTTTCCCCGCTCTGAGTATCTACTACCAGTTTCTGAAAATGCAGGATAGAAAAGCAGTTGGAAGATTATATATTCAGTAGATTTTAACTCTAGACATCCAGACAAGATATAAAGTCAAATGAAGCGACTCTCTCTCAGAACCAATTTTAAAGACTGAGAAAGTATTGTTCACTAATAGACACACAATCTCACAACAGCCTGAGATCATATAAGGCTATGACAACTTCCCAGACTAACTGGAAGACAACATGGGCATAACTTCCTCCATGATTCAATGACAAGTTTTTACAAACCACAAATAATGTGTTTGTGCAATGAACCCTCCACACTACCATCTGGTGCTTATTTTCTGAGAAAATTTCTTGGAGCACACAGACCACAGTTAATTTGACTTTCATCTATACCTAGCACTGTGCCACCCACAAATCAAGCCTCAGTAAGAACTTCTTAAGCTGACTGCAACAGTCACCATGATCCAGATTTTATTCCTTATGCTGAGCATCAGTCGTGTTGGTCTTTGCTTAATTTTCTGTGAAATGACTGGAAATGGGATGCACCCAGTGTTATTAGCAACCCTCTGCTTCTGAAACAAAGGTCGGTCCCAACTCCCTACTGGGCCTGATAAATGGTTTTACAGAAATCTCTTTTAATGGTGCCCATGTAGAGGGTACAACAAAATGTTCCCAGTAGCTGTGGCTATGTCAAGGTATTCATTGGGTCCAATGTTCTTGCAGGAAAGATAGAGCAAGATATCATGAAACCATATACCTATTATTTACCCTAAAACTCCATCAACAGCTCAGATGAACTCATGGACACAACTGTTCTCAATTCAAAGTAAGCTGATCATCATTATTTTTTATACTTTGACATGTTACCTTGAGTTAGGGCTACTGGACTATCATTTCCCCTTCAAAAATAGGTTAACACGATGGGCTCAAAGGTTGTATTATCAGATCCATCCCTATCTTATTTGATTCAAATAATGTGATCAAATCAATAACACCATTAAAATGGCCAAGATATTGACCAAAGGGACATGTAATTTCTATGTATATTTCTCTCTGTTCATAAAAACCCCATTCTTTACCAAAAAAAGACATATCTCTGTGGAACAATTTACACAGACAGAAAAGGTCAGTTTTCATTCCAATCCCAAACAAAGGCAATGCAAAAGAATGCTCAAACTACTGCACAATTGCACTCATCTCACACGCTAGTAAAGTAATGCTCAAAATTCTCTAAGCCAGGCTTCAGCAGTCTGAACTGTAAACTTCAAGCTGGTTTCAGAAAAGGCAGAGGAACCAGAGGTCAAATTGCCAACATCCACTGGATCATAGAAAAAGCAAGGGAGTTCCAGAAAAACATCTACTTCTGCTTTATTGACTATGCCAAAGCCTTTGACTGTGTGGGTCATAGTAAACTGTGGAAAATTCTGAAAGAGATGGGAATACCAGACCACCTGACTTGCCTATTGAGAAACCTATATGCAGGTCAGAAAGCAACAGTTAGAGCTGGACATGGAACAACAGACTGGTTTCAAATAGGAAAAGGAGTAAACCAAGGCTGTACTTTGTCACCCTGCTTATTTAACTTCTATGCAGAGTACATCATGAGAAAGGCTGGACTGGAAGAAGCACAAGCTGGAATCAAGATTGCCATAAGAAATATCGATAACCCCAGATATGCAGTTGAGATCACCCTTATGGCAGAAGTGAAGAGGAATTAAAGAGCCTCTTGATGAAAGTGAAAGAGGAGAGTGAAAAAGTTGTCTTAAAGCTCAACATTCAGAAAACGAAGATCATGGCATCTGGTCCCCTCACTTCATTGGAAATAGATGGGGAAACAGTGGAAACAGTGTCAGACTTTATTTTGGGTGGCTCCAAAATCACTACAGATGGTGACTGCAGCCATGAAATTAAAAGACGTTTACTCCTTGGAAGGAAAGTTATGACCAACCTAGACAGCATATTGAAAAGCAGAGACATTACTTTGCCAATAAAGGTCCATTTAGTCAAGGCTATGGTTTTTCCATTGGTCACGTATGGAAGTGAGAGCTGGACTGTGAAGAAAGCTGAGCACTGAAGAATTGATGCTTTTGAAGTGTGGTGTTGGAGAAGACTCCTGAGAGTCCCTTGGACTGCAAGGAGATCCAACCAGTCCATTCTGAAGGAGATCAGCCCTGGGTGTTCTTTGGAAGGAATGAAGCTAAAGCTGAAACTCAGTACTTTGGTTATCTCATGCGAAGAGTTGACTCATTGGAAAAGGCTGATGTTGGGAGGATTGGGGGCAGGAGGAGAAGGGGATAACAGACCATGAGATGGCTGGATGGCATCACTGACTCGATAGATATGAGTTTGAGTGAACTCCAGGAGCTGGTGATAGACAGGGAGGCCTGGCATGCTGCAATTCATGGGGTCGCAAAGAGTCGGACGCGACTGAACTGAACTGAACTGAAGAATAAGATGCCCTCTTTCCTTTTAAAGAGAATTAGATTGAAGAGACCTCTACTAAGGTAGAAGTTGGGTCTATAAGTTCGTTGTCCCTTATTAATTACATCCCCCTGTCCCCGCAAACAAATAAATAAAAAGCAAGAACTTGAAGAGAAACAGTTCGCCTTTTTTTCTAGGCATGTGTCCCAATGTATACATAGTTCTTCACATTTCTCACTGTATTAAACTAATCTAAAACTTTAGAGTATCCTTGCCTATAGAATCTCCATGGACAGAGGAGCCTGGTGGGCTACAGTCTATGGCGTCACAAAGAGTCAGACTTGACTCAGCCACTAAGCCACACAAAGCTTTAGAACACACCTCCATCCCCCAACTTTCCTGACCAAAGATTCACACAGCTAGGGCGGATTGAACCGCGTGGAATCAGCATACACTATACTATCAGTAAACATCAAAAACGTTCAACATCTCTCACATACAAATTAATCAAAATTATTTTTTTTCTGAAACTTTTTTGATCAAAAGTGAATGTTAATTATTATCAAAGTTATAATTTATATGTACTCTTAAGGTAGAAAGAAGAAATTTAGCTGAAAGAGAGAAGTACAGATTATTAATGACATTTCATTAATGTAGAACTAATGGAATGAAAATCAAAAGAACAGTACTATTGGATTTTACAGTTGAAATACCTGTAATATTTGCTTGGCAGAAGAAAAAAGATGTAAATTCTCAAGAAGAGATACATGAGCACAAATCTGTTCCTGGCATAGGAAAAGCCCGAATAACATTCATTAAATCAGTCTACAAACAACTAACAGATATTAAAAAGCTGTGAACATTAGACAGGTTAATATATGCAAGGCATTCAGAACAGTGGTTTGCACAGAGCAAGATTATATAGTATCTCTTACGATTATTACTACTTGTGTACAGACAAGTATATAAGAAGGCAATAAAATGTAGTCCATGCCCTTCATCACATTCATAGTCTGAAAACTTGACGATATAAGGGAGGGGTCATGTTCTTAATAATGATAAAAATCGAATATTGGTGATAAGCTGTGAACATTAGACAGGTTAATATATGCAAGGCATTCAGAACAGTGGTTTGCACAGAGCAAGATTATATAGTATCTCTTACGATTATTACTACTTGTGTACAGACAAGTATATAAGAAGGCAATAAAATGTAGTCCATGCCCTTCATCACATTCATAGTCTGAAAACTTGACGATATAAGGGAGGGGTCATGTTCTTAATAATGATAAAAATCGAATATTGGTGAGTATGCAATGATGAAATAAATTAACCTGCTGTCCAAACCTCACTGTAAGTGGGCATAAACATTTAAATAAATGTTAAGTGCTGTCAAAACATTCATATCTTTCGTTGTCCTATTTCTGGAAAACTATTTTAAAGCAATTATTACCTAATTTGGGAGGCAAATCTAGATTTATTAAGGAATTCAGAAGCTTGACTTCTATAATGTAAAAAAAGAAACAAACAAAAATCCGACAATGATGACGCAAGTGAACAGATCTTGAAGGTATATACATAACTGAAGAGATACACATGAAAATTACAAAATGTATTTCGAAAATATCTAGATGTTACTTAGAAATGAAAATTTTACATTTTAAAGATAACTAAATAAAACAAAAAGAAGAACAAACAGAAATGTAGAACTTACAATAAACTCTAATTACAGGTGCTTCTTTTTGGCCCAAATCCTTCTGAAAAATCACCATATTTTAAATATTTTCTAATTAGATGTAAGGGAAAAATAATTTTAGTGGAGCTCGTCTGCCAGGTCTCTAAATGCTCCAGTATTTTGAACATGATCTTTTTTCTGCAGAAAATATGCTAATATTTAGTATAGACAAAATGAACAGTAGTGACCCTAATAAAAGGAAAAAAATAAATGACATAATGATTAGATTTAATGAAGTAACCAGGTGCAAATAAGAAGCCTTAATCATCCCCTGTTGGGAATAGTCTTTCAGCTCTAAATGCACATAGGTTTGGAAAGTTTATTTTGATCTCAAACATTTCCATCTGCACAAAAGCTGTGTTCAAAAGGCAGACTCCTGGGGTGTTTGCTTTTCTGTTCACAGGAAATCAGGGTAAGACAAAAGCTTGGAATAGAAGTTGTTGGGGTTTTTTTGCTGTTGTTGTTTTTAAGAATAATTTCCTTAGTTTTCCAGTACTGAAGAAAACGTGACACCAGTTTCTCAACCACAGCTCTACTGACTTTTCTTCCTTGTGGAGCTGTCCTGTGTATAATGGGATGTTTAGCACTAACCCGGGTCTCTGCTCATCAAATGCGAGGAGCCTCTGATCCCCTCCCCACAAAGGAGACAACTGAAAATGTCTGCAGACATTTCCAAAGGTCTCTTGGGAATAAAATTATCCTCAGTTGAGAACCATTGTTCCAAACTAATGTTTGTTTACTCATTTTTAAAACTTTTTATTTTTCACTGGGGTATAACTGATTAACAATGTTGTGATAGTTTCAGGCGAACCACGAAGGGACTCAGCTATACATATACATGTATCCATTCTCCCCCAAACTCCCCTACATCCAGGCTGCCACATAAGTGGAGTTCCATGTGCTATACCGTGGAGTTCCATGTGCTGTACAGTAGAGTTCCATGTGTTATACCGTAGAGTTCCATGTGCTATACCGTGGAGTTCCATGCGCTGTACCGTACAGTTCCATGTGCTATACGATAGAGTTCCATGCGCTGTACCGTAGAGTTCCATGCGCTGTACCGCGGAGTTCCCTGCACTGTACCGCAGAGTTCCCTGCGCTGTACCGGAGAGTTCCATGTGCTACACGATAGAGTTCCATGCGCTGTACTGTAGAGTTCCATGTGCTATACGAGAGAGTTCCCTGCGCTGTACCGTAGAGTTCCCCACGCTGTACCGTAGGTCCTCCTTGGCTATCATTTTAAATGTAGCAATGCTTTGTTGTTTACTCGCTAAATCGTGTCTGACTCTTTTGCAACCTCATGGACTGCAGTTCACCAGGCTCCTTTGTCCATGGGATTTCCCAGGCAAAAATCCTGGAATGGGCTGCCATTTCCTTCTCCAGGGGCTCTTCCTGACCCAGGGATGGAACCTGCATCTCCTGCCTTGGCAGGCAGGCTCTTTACACAGAAGTTCCATAGCAGTGTTTCTTTGTTTTTAAAATCACCCAATGCTTGCCAATAGCTAATGGAGCTGAAACTGTCTCATGACTATACTTGTATTTCCTAAAATTCTTATCAACTGTTATTTTAAAATTTTTTATTAATACCCACTGTTATTTCTAATAAAGAGCTCCAGTTTGACACTAAGGAACAAAAAATGCTAGCTGGTTCAGATAAGAAAGTCTCTCAAATGGATTTTTATCTGAAAGTTCAAATAAAGATCATAATTTCATTTATAACTCCAATTTAAATTCATTTTGTTCTATTTTATTTTACTTATTGATGCAATTGAAAGATATTCAATTAGTAACTACATTTTCTCAAAAGGCAGGTCAGGTGGTCTAGTATTCCCACCTCCTTCAGAATTTTCCACAGTTCCTTGTGATCCACACAGTCAAAGGCTTTGGCATAGTCAATAAAACAGAAATAGACGTTTTTCTGGGATTCTCTTGCTTTTTCCGTGATCCAGTGGATGTTGGCCATTTGATCTCTGGTTCTTCTGCCTTTTCTGAAATCAGCTTGAACATCTGGAAGTTCACGGTTCACATATTGCTGAAGCCTGACTTGGAGAATTTTGAGCATTACTTTACTAGCGTCTGAGATGAATGCACTACAATAAAGGTGCTGTTTATAAATATTTCTATTGCCTCAGTATTTTTTTCCCCAGTATTTCTGGCTTTAGAGATTTCTGATGCAATTTCACTTAATTCTTGTATATCTGGAATGATATTTGGTGGTAGTTTTTGTTTTAAAGGCCAATTAGCTTAACCTTGACTTATCAGTTATGTCTTTGTGTGTTTAACATGAATGCCAATTCAATTTAATTCAAATATTTACTCAGTACCTGGCTTGTATAAAATTATGTCAAGTATTTAATAAAAGTCACATAGGCCTCATAATAAATGCAGTCTCTTGAATAAACAGGGTAGGCTATTAACCCTACCAAGAGGGTCCACTGAACATAATTTTTACAGTTTAAGTTTCATTTTGAGAAGTTCTACTTACATCTAAGAGTTCATATTTCTGATTTTCATACTTTCTTAAAATATTTTTTAAATGGAATGAAACTCATTCTATGTTGTGATTACTATATTAATCAACTGGAGTTTTTTGATATCTAAGCATTTTTCCAAAATCTATTTTTTTCTCATCTCAGGAATTATTTCATCATTACTCATTACTTATTTCAATTGTGTTAAGAAGACCAAATATAAAAAAAAAAAAATGAGGGAATTGCCTAGAAAGATGATGCAATAGGGTAATTATCGGAGTTTTATTACTTTGTTCCCAAAATATTGCATCATCTTTCAAGAGACAATGAAAGAAGTCTAGGGATTTTCAGTGCATGCAAG